>JALHCA010001260.1:0-89307 GCA_024340505.1 Tolypocladium nubicola
GGCGCACGGGCAGCAGGTCCAGCGGCGGACCCCCCGCGCGGGTCGACGCCGCGGCGACGGCGGGCCCCCGGAAGGGCTTCCCCGCGCGGCGCCGGAGGGCCGGCCCCCGGATCCTGCGACGCTTCCGGCGCTTCGCCGGCAAGCACACCTGGACGGTGCCGCTGCTGCTGCTGCTCGGCTTTGCCGCCGTGTACGCCGTCGACCCGAGCGAGTCCAGCGTCGTCCGCCGCTTCGTCTTCCTCTCCTACAAGCAGCCGCCGCCGCCGGGCTCCGCGCCCGATGCCGCGCCGCCCCAGTACGGCCAAGGCCCTGGGACGTCGCCTTCGTGGTCTTCTACGCCATCGTGCTCTCCTTCACGCGCGAGTTCGCCATGCAGCGGCTGCTGCGGCCGCTCGCGCGCGCGCGCGGCGTCGTCGCCCGCGGCAAGCAGCAGCGCTTCATGGAGCAAGCCTACACGGCGCTCTACTTCGCCTTCACGGGGCCGGCCGGCGTCTACGTGATGCGCCGCACGCCCGTGTGGTACTTTGACACGCGAGGCATGCAGGCGCACCCGCCGCGCACGACGCACGAAGCCGTCTTCAAGTTCTACTACCTCTTCCAGGCCGCCTACTGGGCGCAGCAGGCGCTGGTCATGCTGCTGGGCCTGGAGAAGCCGCGCAAGGACTTCAAGGAGCTGGTGGCTCACCACGTCATGACGCTGACGCTGATTGCGCTGAGCTACCGCTTCCACTTCACCTACATCGGCATCGCCGTGTACCTGACGCACGACATCAGCGACATGTTCCTCGCGGTAAGCCGAGACGCGTCCTCCCGTGCCCCGTGCTCGCGTTAATACGGCCACAGCTGTCCAAGTCGCTCAACTACATCGGCAGCCCCGTCATAGGGCCCTTCTTCGGGCTGTCCATCGGCATGTGGATCTACCTGCGACACTACCTCAACCTGCGCATCCTCTACGCGGTCCTCGTCGAGTTTAGGACCGCGAGCCCCTACGAGCTCGACTGGCGGACCGAGCAGTTCCGGTGCTGGGTCTCCAACGCCGTCTGCTTCGGGCTGCTGGCCGGGCTCCAGGCCCTCAACCTGTTCTGGCTGTACTGCCTGCTGCGCAGCGCGTACCGCTTCGTCGTGCACAATGTCGCCAAGGACGACCGGTCCGAGGCCGAGGACACGGAGGTCGAGGAGCGGGATGCGGAGCACGGGGGGGAAGAAGCCGATGCGCAGCCGTCGTTGGATGGTGAGGAAGTCTATGACGATTCTGCCAACGGCGTGGTCAAGGCATCCGGCAGTGCGGCTGCCGAAATGCCGGTTACGAAGAGGAATAGCGCTCCACAGAAGGCGTTTTCCTAAGCATGATACTACTGATCTCTTCATGGAGATCAACTCAGCCCCACATGATACTCGGTCGGACGAGGTCTAGGGTATGGATGCCGCCAGTTGGACTGAAGTTGGACTGGAAAGGGACTTCCTCTCCTATTGTAACAATCCCTAATCAATAATAGTAATGCTAATGACACGACAAGACTTGGACTATTCGCCACTCCTTGGTCAGAGCTGGGTATTCTCCCCTCAAGATATGTTTCCTCAAGTTCTACGCTGTGAGATGTCGAACAGAAGAAAGGTGACGAGAACCAGTTTCTGAGCTACACGGCCACGGGTCAGTGACGCAGGCAGTCCAGAGACGTATATTCCATCGAGTGCACTCACGCCTGCATCGAACCGCAAGCTGTTGGAATCAAATTCCCCAATGAGCTGCCGCGTTGTGTCCAGCACGCCTGGGCATAGTTCCGTATGCATGGTATGGAGCAGATGGCTCGTCGACGCGGTGCCGTTGTAGGCATCCCCGTCTACCTCAGATAGCGGGAAGCCATCAATGATCTGCGCGAATGACCTCAGCAATGTCGCTCGAGACGACGTTGGTCACCGCCCGGATGAGGACCTCGCGGTGGGCATCGCTGAGGCTGCCCACGGTGACCGTCTGGCTTAGAGTGTCAGGCGAGCCAGACATGACTTGTTTAGGTCGGCAAGGTCGATATATCCCGGCGATTGACAACCACAGTGTGTCGAGGTTCAAGTTCGCCGTGGGATGCGTGTGGAGAGGGCAGTTGTTGTTCCCATCTATGCGTACGGCTAAGCGCCGACCGTCATAGTCACACTCGGCCGCAGACTGACAACCAACACGCCCTACCCTGTCATCGTACTCTCTTGCACCCGTGCCCAAACAACGACAAGTCTAGCCTTCTCAGGAAACGGACGTATTCGGATGTATTTTTATTTTATTTTAAATCAGTCTACTACCCAGAGCCATTAATGTAACAAACGAAACCCCAGAACACAAACCCCAATCCCCAGAACGAAACTTTTCATCACTGCCTCGGGGGCATCCGCCACCCGCCGCCGGAAGACATCTCCAGCATCCCAAACTTACAACCCGTTGTAGCCACCCACCTACAAGTCCTCCCAAGCTCGCAACTCAAATGAAGCCATGATACCCCTGCGCCGGCGAATAGCCCGGCTCTCTCCACCACCGCCGCTCTTGCCGCTCACTCGCCCTGGATCCTTCGTACCTGGCCGAGCCGGCCATGTCCGCCGTCGTGCGGTCCCGCTGCGACTGCGAGTGGTGGCGGTGACAGTTGCGCCCAGCGCTCGACAGGGGCTGCGCGCGCCGCAGACCGGTGCGGCTGTCTGTCGACGCGGGCGGGTGCGTCTGTTCCCGGCGCAGCGTCCTCCAGCTGCCGTACGAGGGCGGCGGCAGCGTGGGCAGCGTGTCGACCCGCTCGTACGCGGGGGGCGGCAGCGTGTCCGTCTCCGAGTACGCCGGCAGGCGGCTCAGGTGCGTCTGGCGCGCGGGCCCGGCGTCCCGGCAGCGTTGGTACACGCCGACCAGTCGGCGCTCCGGGTGCGGCGTCTCCGGCCGGACGGGACCGTGGTTGACGACGCCGCGTCGGCGGCTGCAGAAGCGCCAGGGGACGGGCGCGTAGGCGCCATGGAGGCGCTTCGCACCCGTCGAGATGGCCCAGTAGGCGGCCCCGAAGAGGAGTAGGAGGCCGAGCATGCCGAGCACGACGGCCAGCGCCAATGAGCCGGCTTTCATGTCATCGTCTCCGTTGAGCCCCGTCTGGGAGATAAGGATGGCTGGTAGAATGGGGAAGAGCGGGTTGGGTAGGGGAGCCATGGCGTGCGCAAGTCGCGCTCCCGCGTTCGCTGTATGAGGTGGTTGGGGGCTGATGCCGCCTGGCTGAAGAAGATGATGTTGCAGCCCTGGGGATGAAGGGTCTGCAACACCATGGGGAGAGATGTAGAAAACTTTTTCAAGTAAAAGGACACGCAACAGCATGGCCCGCGGCTGTATATAAAGGTCGACGCGTCCTGTGGTGGCGCGAAGCCAGAAGCCGCGTCGCCGAACCTTGGGCCCCGACTCTGGCGTTGATACTTCGACGCGCGCCAAACCTTGTGTCCGGGGCGCGCAGAACCCCATGATTCCCTACCTTGTCCTCATCCCGCCGCACGACCAAAGGTTCCCAGAAAAAACCCCCCATCTCGTCCTCAGTAGTTCAGCCAGAGCTCCTTCCTGTACCCCTCTGTCAATCGCTCGTCCTCGCCGTACACCTTCTGCCAGCCGACGAAGCCCAAGTCCAGGACGTACACGGCCTGCTGCTCCGCGCCGGCCCCATTGGCCTCGCCGAGCTGCGCCAGCAGGCCGTCCCGCTCGCGCAGGTAGCGCAGCGCCGCGCTGGGTCCGCGCTGCTGGCTCAGCGCGCAGTGGAAGACGACCGTCTTTTTGCTCTGGAGGCGGCGGACGAGCGTGGGGAGCATGGCGTCGAGCCGCACGCTGGGGACGTTGGTGGAGCCCCTGATGTGCCCGCCAATGTAGTCTGCACATAGTCAGCGAGTGGTATCCCCCACGAAGAGGCGGATGGACAGGCAGCGAGTGAGGGAGATGTACCGTCGTCGCGGACGTCGATGACTGCAAACGTCGGGTCCGCGGCCTCGCGCTCCTTGAGCATCTGCTCGGACAGCGCCCTGGCAGACATGCGCTGCAGGGTCGCGATGCTAGCGGTGGACATGGCGCGAGTTGGTGCTGTGGCTTGCGAGCGGATGATTCTACAAGGGAGCATGAGCTGCGGTCGATGTTGAGGCTCAGCTGAAGTCGAGATCGATCTTGAGCGATCTCAGTGGGCCACAATGGCGATTTGGCACGTGTGGCTCCACTCTTTAAGCCATGCACCACATTGGCGTGGTTGCACAACAGATGACTTCATGCCATCACGATTGGCACCATGGAGCAGATTCTTCATGACAAGAAACCACATGTTCCCTTGACGAGCGCGGCCGTTGCGTCTGCCTTGCTTCGTCTCGGGCTTCCGCGCATTTGAATGCGTTCACATCACATGGTCAAGTGCCCATTCTTAATCTCAAGCTCTTTATGGATATCATATGCTCCGAGCTCCGCCGTACAATCGAAGAGCAAAGCCTCCCAACCAGGGTCATAACGACGTCACAAATACAGAGAATCGCCTGGGGGCAGACACACGCTCCGAGAAACTCATCTCTCCGTGCACAAGCACTCGCGGTCGGGTCCAGTCAAGCCTTGCCCACCCACCCGGCGTTGATGAAAAAGTCGAATATCCTGGCGCCTTTTTGCGTGTCCAGCCGACATATCTCCTTGGCCTGCTTCTTCTTGAGCGTCCCGTTCGTCTTCAGAGCCTCCTTGAGGATCTGCTCCTTGATCATCAGGTACGGCTTCGGCTGCAGCCGGACCACCTCGCACAGCTTGGCCTCTTCCGTCGTCAGCAGGTGCAGGTCCGGCGCGTTGTCCTGGCTCAGCTGCAGCGGCTGCACCCCTGAGATGGGTTGTGGTGCGAACTTTGGTTTCGCGGGCCCGTGGCCGTTGACGCCATTGACACCGTTGGTTTGGCCGTTGATCAGGGGCTTGCCACCGTCGCCATTGACCTCGCCGTTCGTCTGGGGCGCCGGCCGGATGGCCAGTTCGGGTGCGACGAGGAGCGCTGCACCGCTCATCGGTTCTGGAGGTGGCACCTGCTTCGACCGCTGGTTGGACGCCAGTCGTTCCCTGTCCATGGAGCCCATTGGTATCGCCTTCTGTATACGCTGCCCCTTTTCCGCCTCGTACTTTTCTCCGCTCCGCAGGTCGCCGATGCGCATGCTGCGCCAATCTTGGAGCTGGCTGATGGCTTGGCGCAGATTGAGCTCGTCGATCAGCCCCTGGTTGAGGTCCTCAAAGTCCTTGTGGTTCATGATCCGGGCAAACGGCTTCGCCTTCTGCAGCAGGTCCTTTTCCTCCTTGTTCCGCCTCTTCTCTAGCTTCGTGTTCTCCCTGTAGTCTAGCAGGTCGTGCTCGAAGACGACCTTTTTGCGCTCCACACGCTGCGTGAGGCGGCAATTGTAGATTTCCATAACGGTCAGCTTGAGCTCCATCTCCGGCTCGAGCTCAGCAGTGCGCGGGTTCAGGCCATCGCCCGGGTCAAACTGCATGTGCTGCACCGCCTCTTCGGCCTCGTTGGCGTATTCCGTCTCAAACTCTAGCCGGCCTGGCATGTAGCCCTGAATTTCGTGGCAGCTGGGGACACTAGCCGTGGGCTTCGTTTTGGGCTGCAGGGCGGGGGCGTTCTTTGCCCTTTCCCGCCGATCCTCTATCCGCCGCTTTTTCCGCGCCTGGAACTCCTCGCGAGGCACTTCGTTGGCGAGCTCACAATCGTGAGGGCTGCATCGTTTGGGGAGGGGAAAGCAGGGAGAATCCACATATGTTTCCAGGTAGTGCTCGCGAACCTCGTCCTTGTCGCGGAAGCCCCCGATGTGGTCGGCAATGTCGGCCCAGGAGCCGAGCCCGTAGATCTCGGCGCCCTCCAAGAGCAACAGCTCCTCGTCGGCGCCCCATTCTCGGCTGAATATGGGGAACGAATTCTGCTCGATGACGCGGAACGCATGTGTCGCAGGGTCATGGGCGTTGCGGGACTCGCCTTTGGCGAAGCAAGAGACGCAGAGATCGAAGTCGGAACATGCCGGGTCTGCACACCTTATGCGAACCTGGAACGCGACGCTGGGTTAGCAGCTGACAGCAGCAGTCGCGGAACAGCGACGGATTGTACATACAGTTGATGTGATGTCGGACGAACACACGTCGCATACGTATTTGACGCCACCCTCTCCTCCCCTCGTCACCGTCTTCTTCCGAATGACGCCCATCTGCCACCGCCGCGCTGCTGGGATGCGGGGAGCTCCTCCGCGGCACTCCCGCCTGGTCTATCCGCTGACAAATGCCGACGGCGATGACGTCGACTGCGACGCGATTGGGGGGGCAGAGCCGCCTCGAGACGGGAGCGATGGTGAGTGAAAGCGTGATGCGACTTGTATTTTGATGAAAACGAGTGCGCGGGATGTCGTGTTTGATGGATTCGCGGCGTCAGCTCGTCGGCTGAGGTCGGATATTTGGCGGATGTCGCGATGCCGTGATGCGCCGAATCGATGGAGGCGCAAGGGAACGACTGGGGGATGGCGCCTTTCCCGATTCGGATGCTTATTCAAGCACGGATACGAACCCATCACGTGACTGACGCGGACCACGGAGCATTCCTCGGCGGGGTGCGAAAGTAGAGCAGTCCTGTACTGCGTACCCGGGGCATCATCCGAACAAGCACTGATCGCGAGCAGCTGCCTCTGTGATAAATTGTAACGGGAATTTCATATCTGTCTACCACATGTGATTTCGTTGACACCAGTACTTCGTGCACCCTGGTTCGCCCCCAAACAGCTCCCTACGGACTCGACCGGATGTTCCTGCAGCTATCCGCCATGCCTGATCCACCGCCAGCGGAGGGTGGCTCGAAGTCTGCCCCGAGCCGGACCCAGTTCAGGCTCCAGCTGCTATAAGCGCACCAACCAGCCGCATGATCTCATCCTCTATTTGTGTTGCTGCTAGCTCTCGCCAGGCTCGAGCCTCGAGCTTCTTTCATTATTAAATTCTCATCTACCCTGAGCTGGTGATTCCTAATTCTGTCATTCTTTCGAGGCTGTACCTCGAGGAAGCACCGCGCTATGCCTGACAAGGTCCTCGACGACATCTCCCACCGGCGGTACAACCCGCTCACTGACAGCTGGCTACTCGTCTCCCCCCATCGAACGAAGCGCCCATGGCAGTGAGTAAATTCCCGCAAGCGGCAGGGGACGAGCCAAGTTTCTGCATATTCACGGCATCTAACATGAGGCGCCAACAAGGGGAGCACAAGAGGCGGCTGTTCCCAACCAGCTGCCAGAGTACGACCCCAAGGTGAGCATCTGGAACCCACAGCTCACAAGGACGGACCAACCTGACTTATCCAGTGCTATCTATGCCCCGGAAACGCTCGTGCTGCCGGCGACAAGAACCCCGACTATGATAAGACGTTCGCCTTTGTCAACGATTACAGCGCCGTCAAGGAGCAGCAGCCAGATTACGAGGCCGAGACATCCTCCAATGGTACCACCCACGTACACCTTTTACCCTGGGAGCCATCACTGACCCCCCAGGCCTCGAGTCTCTTCTCCTCCGCGCCCAGGGCGTCAAGGGCGTCTGCTACGTCCTGACTTTTTCACCCAAGCACCACCTGACCCTCGCCGACATGCCGGGCAGGGACATCCTCCCCGTCGTCGAGCACTGGACGCGCATCTACGCCAACCACCTGTCCGTCACGAACCCGCTCTCCGAGGCGGCGAGGACGCTCGAGCTCTCCATGCCCGGGGACGCCGCGCCGGTGCCCAGGGACGAGTTTCGGTACATGCAGATCTTCGAGAACAAGGGCGCCGCCATGGGCTGCTCCAACCCGCACCCGCACTGCCAGGTCTGGACCACGTCGACGATGCCCGAGGAGCCCGGCAAGGAGTTCGCGCAGATGGCCAAGTACCGCGCCCGGCACGGCCGCCACCTGCTGGCTGACTACGTCGAGCTCGAGCTGGCCAAGCAGGAGCGCGTGCTGTGGCAGAACGCGGCGTTTGTCGTCGTGTGTCCGTGGTGGGCCGTGTGGCCGTTTGAGGTGCTCGTGCTGCCCAAGCGGCACATCCGCTCGCTCGTCGACTTCAAGCCCGAGGAGCGGTTGCTCTTCGCCGAGGCCATCCAAGAGGTGACGCGGCGGTACGACAACCTCTTTGAGTGCAGCTTCCCCTACAGCTCCGGCATCCACCAGGCGCCGCTGCAGGGGACCGCCGAGGAGGTCGAGAACGCCTACTTTCACATGCACTTTTACCCGCCGCTGCTGCGGTCCGCGACGGTCAAGAAGTTCCTCGTCGGGTACGAGCTCATGGCCGAGCCGCAGCGGGACATCACCCCGGAGCAGGCCACGGCTCGTCTGCGAGACTGTGGCGGGGAGCTGTACCGGAAGAAGCTGAAGCAATAATCATTGGGTTGCTTGACCCGGAAGACATTTCTCAAGCCATGTTCTAGTCCTACTCCTTATATATTAGCCCTTTCTTTTGCGCCGGTACATTTCTTGAGGCTCCTAGTTGCTCTCGACATAGTAGTCCCGGACCATGGGCATCCAGATCAAGGCGCAGCTCGCCAGCGTAAACGGGAACATCTGCGGCAGCCCAAACGTCATGCTCTTGAAGACAAACAGCTCGCTCGCAAAGTGGCCCAGCGCCACGACGTAGGTCCAGATGGCGATGTTGTACATGGGACCCACGTGCAGGTGGTACGCGGCGTAGCAGCGCACGACGCAGGTGATGAGCGTCCACGTCCCGAAGAGGCGGCCGGCGAGGGGCGTCATCTGGTCCGCAGCCGTGGGGTCGGCCGGGTCCGCGGCGCGCACGAGCTTGTTGACGGCGTCATCGGGGTTGAAGCTGGCCGAGGCGGGCGGGAGCCTGGGGTTGCGCACGAAGCGGCCGTTGTAGACGCGGCGCGAGAAGTGAAGCGTCGCGTAGGCTTGGAGGGAGTTGCCGATGGACACGACGGAGAGCTGTGGCTGGTGAGCAATGGGACGACGCCCAGGAAGCATTGAAGGGGCTCACGATGAGCATGTAATAGGGCAAGACGCCCTTGCCAGGCGGGAGCAGCGACTTGAGCACGTCCATGGCTGCAGCTGCTTCTGCTCGTGATGCCGACGATGATGTTTGGGGGACGTTTGGGTGCACTTTTAATCTCCTTGTCCCGTCCCCTGTGAGCTGTAGTGGGGCACTCCCGTTCTTCGGTCGAGGCCCAGAGAGCAGTTGAGTCCGCTGCAACGTTATGGTACCAGTATTCATGTGATGTGGTATATAGAAGGAAATCCCATATCTCGCTGTTGTATATAATCGCTATTGTATATAATCCAAGGTGATCTTGACCCCAATGAGCTATAAGTCCTGAGCCGTCTGCATGTGCTCGTGGTACGAAGTACGGATACCAGGCTTGACTCCGATTTTTGGCGCTAGTCCAGGTACCGGGACTGGCCGCGGCTTTCAATGCCTACGCCCTATAAACTTGTTGGGATTGAGCTGGAATTTCTCCGTCAACCTCCCACCCACATCACCATCTCGCATCGTGTCCAGTCCGTCGCCGCAACGCAGCTTCAACAATGGACTCTCCCATCATGGAGAAGGCCCTCGAATACATCCGGCAGGTACCTCCCGTGCCGCAGTACGTCCAGTGGGCGTTTGCTGGCATTGGCGTGGTGTACCTGGGGTCCAAGCTGCTGAGCTACCTGCGACTGCTCGTCAGCGCATTCCTCTTTGTCGGCGCTCCTGTAATTCTCCCCTCCCCTCCTTTACCGTATCGCGCATCGTGTCGAAGGGCTTGCTGACATCTCCAAGCTCCGCAAGTACGGCAAGGTCGGCTCGTGGGCCGTCGTCACCGGCGCCTCGGACGGCCTCGGCAAGGAGTACGCAACCCAGCTCGCCGCCAAGGGCTTCAACCTCGTCCTCGTCTCCCGAACCCAGTCCAAGCTCGACACCCTCGCCAAAGACCTCGAGCAGAAATACCCCGGCAAGGGCCTGCAGGTCAAGACCCTCGCCATGGACTTTGCCCAGGATGACGATCAGGACTACGAAGCGCTCGGCGAGCTCATCCGCGGCCTCGACGTCGCCATCCTCATCAACAACGTCGGCCAGAGCCACAGCATCCCGGTCCCGTTCCTGGAGACGCCTAAGGAGGAGCTCCAGAACATCGTCACCATCAACTGCCTCGGCACTCTCAAGGTCACCCAGGTCGTCGCGCCCATCCTCAAGGCGCGGAAACACGGCCTGATCCTGACCATGGGCTCCTTTGGCGGCTGGACCCCCACTCCCTACCTGGCGACGTACTCTGGCAGCAAGGCCTTCCTCCAGCAGTGGAGCAACGCCCTGGCCTCTGAGCTCGCCGACGACCACATCGACGTGTACCTGGTCCTGAGCCATCTCGTCACCACCGCCATGAGCAAGATCCGCCGCCCCAGCCTGCTCATCCCCAACGCCCACAACTTTGTCAAGGCGGCCCTGGGCAAGATCGGCCTGGGCGGATACCAGAGCGCGCCCAACACGTACACTCCGTGGTGGAGCCACTCCGTCATGCTGTGGGTGGTTGAGAACATCCCCGGCGTCAATAGCCCCGTGACCATCTGGTACAACAAGAAGATGCATGTCGACATTCGCAAGAGGGCTCTTCGCAAGCGGGAGCGAGAAGCAAAGAAGCAGTAAAGTGACGTTGGCCACGCTTTACTCGCTTCGTGAGGGGTGACGACGTCCTTGTGCAGCTGTACGGCGTTACGGATGGGCAGATTGACAAGAGTACCTGTCAAGAGTACCTGTCAAAGGAGGAGGAAACGGCCGGGATGACGATGTGGATTAATGTATACTACGGGCTCAAAGAAACAAAGGCATGAATCCAACCGCAGCGCTATGGTGTGTTGTCGACGTGTGGTTGCACACTAGTCGAGCGTAGCATAGAGCCGTGATTTTCGGCGGTGTTTTGAATGAATCTAGGCAAACTGACCAAAATTTGCTCCCCCAACTATCTTGATGGGCATGTAACTGTCAGTGCAAGCTGGAGTCGCTCTCTTGGCGGTGATATCGCAGCATTACCAGGGCGGATTAACGCGGCGCCGCAAGCGCCCTGAAAAAAAAAGCCGTCCCGCGCCTCCCCAGCCCAATGCTGCCCGCCACCCCACCCAAGCGCGTGGTTTGCTGCAGTAGTTGGCGATGACTCAAAAGCCACAACGCGCACAAAGTCGACCCTCTTTTCCCCTCTACTTTTGACGGTCCGCCCAGGCATGCTGTTTGCGCTCAGCAGAAGCCCCGAGCTGATTCGAATCGCACGTCCCAGCCGCTGTCTCCGACCACTCCTCCTTCGCAGCTTCACCTCGCCGCACACCCCGCGTCAATCGTTCGCCAACGTAGCGCAACAAGACGACAACATGTCGGAAGGAAAGGAGGCAAAGAAGTCTGGCGGGGTCACGCTCAAGGTCCCCAAGGGCACCCGGGACTGGAGCGGCGGGGATATGCTCCTGCGGGACGAGGTTTTGTACGTTGCCGCGAACGAGACGGGAAGGGATGGACACGCCGCTGACTCTGTGTTGCAGCAAGACGATTACCGACATCTTCAAGCGCCACGGCGGTACTCCCCTCGATACTCCTGTCTTCGAGCTCAAGGAGATTCTTACCGGCAGTATGTTTACCTTGCGACCCTGATGCGAGTCTGGTTTCTGACGGAGCTACAGAGTATGGCGAGGACGCGCGCCTCATATACGACCTGGAGGACCAGGGCGGCGAGCTCTGCTCTCTGCGGTTCGACCTGACGGTTCCGTTTGCTCGCTGGTTAGCCATGAACAATATCCAGCAGGTCAAGCGCTACCAGCTCGCCAAGGTCTACCGACGAGACCAGCCCGCCATTAGCCGCGGCCGACTTCGGGAGTTTCACCAGTGCGACTTCGACATTGCCGGCGTCTACGACCCCATGATCCCCGACGCCGAGACTCTGCGCGTCATTGTCGAGGTCTTCGAGGCCCTTGATCTTGGCATCACCATCAAGCTCAACCACAGAAAGATCCTGGACGGCTTGTTTGCGGTGGCAGGTGTGCCCGCCGACAAGATCCGCTCCATCAGCTCTGCAGTGGATAAGCTGGATAAGATGGCATGGCCGGAGGTCAAGAAGGAAATGATCGAGGAGAAGGGCCTTCCTGAAGAAGTGGCGGACCAGATTGGCGAATACGTGCGCCACAGCGGCAACGTGTCAGAGATGGTAGAGTTCCTCCGCGCGAATGAGAAGCTCTGCGCAAACACGGATGTCAAGGCGGGCCTGGATGACATGGCCCTTCTTGGCTCCTATCTGGAGGCGTTGGGCGTGATTGACAAGATCACCTTTGACCTGTCGCTTGCCAGAGGCCTGGACTACTACACGGGGCTGATCTACGAGGTCATCAACCTGCCGCCCAAGGTGGAGGAAGGGCAGAAGAAGAGCAAAAAGGACGACCCAGCCAACCAGGTTGGCAGCATGGCCGCGGGCGGACGCTACGACAACCTGGTCGGCATGTATGGCAAACGCACCATCCCCTGCGTCGGCGTGTCATTTGGCGTGGATCGCATCTTCACCATCCTCAAGGCGCGGCGGGAAAAGGAGAACGCTGCCAAGGCGCGCGGGACAGACGTGTACGTGATGGCGTTTGGCGGCAAAGACTTTGACGGGCTGCTCCTCGAACGCATGTCGGTGGCTAGCAGACTATGGAAAGCCGGCATCCGGGCCGAGTTCTCGCCCAAGGTGAAGCCCAAGCTGCCGCAGCAGTTCAAGGCTGCCGAGGACGTGCCCCTGGGTGTCATCCTTGGCCAGGACGAGCTGGCTGCTGGCCAGGTGCGGTTGAAGGCGCTGGGGCAGGGCGACCAGGGCGACGACAAGTCGGACGAGAAGGATCGAGGGAAGCTGGTCAGCCTCGACGACCTGGCTGACGAAGTCAAGAAGTTGCTGCTGTAGACGACGACTGAGATGAAAATGACAGAATAGACTGGCGTCTGAGAGTGACGTCCTAGCCAATGCTTGTTGGCACTTTGCTGACGATGGCGATAGCCGTGCAACTTGAAATAACAACTGACAACGCAGCGATTTATCCGTACCAGGCAATAAATGAAAACAAATGCCTCAATGTGCAATGTCACAACTGCCATTGTTAACGTTTCGGGGAGGTCTTAATGGCCTCTTTGTTGCTGTTGACTGCAACAGCCTGGTGTCCAAATTAGGCCTAGCGCGCGATCCCCTGGCGCGAAAAATCCAAGCTGTGCCAGCCAGCCTCCCCAGCTCGGCTCTCACAACGTTCCTTGAAACTGTTTACTGCATCACCACCACCTCCATCAGCTTTTCTTGCTTCGCAACATTGCTGGACGGGCCGACGCTCGCTGGGCGAAGCTCCACACGAACGACGCAAACGACGAATTTTCGGTCCTCGCCGCCGACGCACGCGCCGACGACCTGCGAGTCCACCTTCGTCCCCGTCCTTGATGGTACGACAGCGCGCCTCTCTTTCATCCAGCTGGGGATAGAGCGAAGCCGCTGCGCAAGGCCCGTTTGGGGTCCCAACAACTGCCCGACATGTCGTTTCCGCAGACCACGCCCGTGAGGCCGGTGCCAGGCGCGTTCCTGAACACGCCGGCCATTGCCTCGCGGTTCCAGTCGGGGCCCGACCCCGTGCGACGACAGCTGTTCCCCGTCTCCGAGAGCAGCCCGGCCCTGGGCGGCAACCCGAGCTCAGGCGCCACGACGACAACACCTGGTGGCACGATGGCGCCTCCTGCGATGAAGACGTCGTCTTCCATGACGGCCCTAACCCCTGTGGGCTCCGCGGCGGGAGGACTGGTGGCGACGACTCCGCTGCCGCCGCCGCGTGCTGAGAATGTCCCGCCCGTAATCAAGGCGGCCAAGGCCATCAATGCCTTCTTGCAACTGGATGAAAGCTTCCCCGACCTGGACTCGTACTGCAGGCGTAAGTTCACGCGTGATTTCGTTGGGTCGAGAACCCGCTGTTGACAGCTCTCCAGAGGGCGCTTCCTCCGACTACGAGGTCCCAGGTGCCGAATCTGCCTGGGCGCCTTTCCACAAGACGCAAATGTACCCGATCCCCAACCAGGTCTTCGACCACTACAACGCGGGCGAGCTGCAGACCCTCATGGGCCTGTTCGCCGAGATCAACCACGCGTGGGTGGTCATCGACAACTCGCTCTTCCTCTGGGACTACACCCACCCCGACCCCGAGCTCATCGGCTTCGAGGACCAGCCGCACACCATCCACGCGGTGGCGCTCGTGCCCCCGAAGCCCGGCATCTTCGTCAAGACGATTACCAACATCCTCGTGGTCGCCACGTCCTCTGAGATGATCCTTCTTGGCGTGTCGGCGACAGACACACCGGCGGGCACGAAATCCGTGTCCCTGTATCAGACGAAGATGGTGCTGCCGCTACGAGGAAGCGACGTGCGTGTGATCACCGGATCTGCGGACGGCCGAATCTTCTTTGGGGGCAGCAGCGACATCGACATCTGCGAGCTCTACTATCAGTCTGAGGAGAAGTGGTTCTCGAACCGGTGCGGCAGGATCAACCACACGAATCCCGGCTGGACATCAGTCGTTGCATTGCAAGCGGGATTCTGGTCGCACAAGTCCCCAGAGCACTTGGTGGACATTGTCATCGACGATTCGCGAAAGCTCGTCTATACTCTCTCGAACAAGTCGACTATCCGAACCTACCACATGGAAGCTCCCGAGCGCCTTAACAAGGTCATCGAGAAGGAAAAGGTCCACTGTCTCCGCGACATTGCCCACATGATTACGCAGTCGAAGCTCTTGAGCGACCGGATGAACATTGTTTCCATCAGCACAATCTCCAAGCAAGAGGCGTCGAAGCTGCATCTCATGGCTCTGACCGACACCGGTTGCCGGTTGTTCTTTAGCGCGACGAGCGCGTCCTCTTATCTCTACGGCTCGCAGTCCAACATGGCGCCCCAGAGCATGCAAGTCCAGTTTATCAAGTTCCCCCCCAGTCAAAACCCCCGGCGGTCTGGCCAATACGCCCTGTCGGGGCAGTCTGGCGGCGAATCCGTGGTCGACCTGGATTCGACAATGCTGCTGGCGAGCAGACAAGGCGTTCGGTTTGCGCCGGGCTATTTCCTGGATTTTGTGAGCAGCGGCAACGATGCCAACGTTGATACCCTGTTTGTCTCTGGTCCCGAGACTGGGCGGATAAAACGAACTTCTCCAACAACCCCCCTACGATATTTTGAGCAAGCGAGCTGGATCGACATTGGAAGCCGAGCCGAGGCTGTGGGCCTCATCACAAAGCCGTTCGCTGCCGCGCCGCAACCGCTTGGATTTGGTAACGAGCTGGCCGTGCAGTTTGACGAGCCCCCTAGCGAGTTTGCCGTCCTTACCAACACCGGAATCCACGTCATCCGGCGGCGCAGACTGGTAGACACGTTTGCTTCCGCCATACGGGACGCTCCCGGAGACGAGGCGCTGGACAACATTACTCGCCGCCTCATTCAGCTCTACGGGCGCGTTGAAACGGTTTCGACGGCTCTGGCGGTGGCTTGCGGTCACGGCGGGGATGCGCGACCCGGTGCAGCCAGGGCGATAGACCAGGCGACCGAGGACCGAGCGAGGGGGCTCTTTGTCGACTTTGGCGGCCAGCCTACCATCACCGAGACTGACGGAACGGCCTTGACCACCGACTCGGTACGGCTGTCATCGCGACACGATGCGTTGGCGCTCTACCTTTCCCGTCTCATCCGCCAACTTTGGAAGGCACCGGTCATCAGGACCGGCGTCTCGCCCGCGGGTGGCGTTGTCATCGATTCCGCCATTCCCACCCCCAAGCTCGTTGCTACACAAGGGAACCTCGAACGCCTACGGAGGTTTATAGAGTCGAACCGCGGGATGATTCAAGGAATGTCTGGCCCTTCAGATCTGCAGCGGGTCTCCAGCCGGCAGGAAGAGGTCGCGTTGCAAGCCGAGCACCAAGCGCTTCACGCGCTTCAGAAGCTGATGGAGAGCATATCGGAAGGCATATCTTTTGTGCTTATGATGTTCGACGAGCGGGTGACCGATATCTTCACTAGAATGGACGATACGGCCCGCCAACAGCTGCGTGAGCTCACATACGAAAAGCTGTTTTCGCAGGCTGACGGCAAGGATCTCGCCAAGCTGCTGGTCAAAGCCATTGTTAACCGCAACATCGAGAGCGGTTCAAACGTGGAGACTGTTGCGGATGCCCTGCGAAGGCGATGCGGCAGCTTCTGCAGCCCCGATGATGTTGTCATCTTCAAGGCCCAGGAGCAGCTCAAGAGGGCGTCTGAGCAGCCGCCCAACGCCAACCTGTCGAGGAGCCTCCTGCACGAGAGCCTGAAGCTCTTTGAGAAGGTGGCTGGCAGCCTCACGTTTGCGAACCTGCAGACTGCCGTGACCCAGTACGTCGACCTCAAGTACTACGCCGGGGCTGTCCAGCTGTGCCTCATCGTTGCTCGGGAAAAGGACAGGGGAAACACGGCCCTGGTGTGGGTCAACGATGGAAAGCCCGCCAGCGACCCTCGGGCCACGGCTTACAACGAACGAAAGCGATGCTACGACCTGATCCACGACGTTCTGCAGCACCTCGACGCCGCGTCTAGCAAGGAGCCCGAGCTGATCGATGGGAAGCTGACGCTGATCGCGACCAAGAGGCTCGAGGCCTACGACGTGGTGAACGGGTCGGACGATGAGGTCTTCCACTTTGACCTGTACGAGTGGTACATTCAGCAAGGCTGGACGGACCGTATCCTGGCCATCGACTCCCCCCACGTCATCACCTTCCTCCAGCGCCTGGCTGGCACGAACGTAGAGCACGCAGACCTCCTGTGCCGCTTCTACACCAACCGAAGCCGATTCTTCGATGCTGCCGAAGTCCAGGCCGAGCTTGCCAACTCAGAGTTTGCTCTGGGCATCAAGGACCGGATCAGACTGCTCAGCCTGGCCAAGGCCAACGCTAATGTTGCGACCGTTGGCGTCAGCCGACAGCAGCAGCAGATGCTCAACCACGCCGTCACCGACCTGCTCGAAGTGGCCAATATCCAGGATGATCTATTGGGCAGACTAAGGCTCGATGAGAGGATCGACCCCGAGAGAAACATGGAGATTGAACAAGCCCTCAACGGCAAGATCCTGGACCTGTCAGAGGTAAGCGCACTTCAGATTCCGGCTCATTAGTTCCTTGTCACTGACTGCTTCGCAGCTCTTCAATGACTATGCAGATCAGGCCGGGTACTACGACCTGTGCCTCCTCATCTATCACACAGCAAACTACCGCAATCCCACGACCATCTCTGGAACGTGGAGCAACTTGATCCAGCAGACGCACGATGAGGTCACGTCCAGGCTCGAGGACCTCGAACCCGGGATGCCTTCACCGCCGATGCCGTACGAGGCGGTGACCAGCAAGATCCAAAACATTGCTCACCACACGTCACTCGACAGCTTCGTGTTCCCGATCCAGACACTTCTTCCCGAACTGTGCCGCTATGCCGTTGCATACCAACAAGACGCCACTATCGGAGCGGACCCGACCTGGCCGGTCCAGCTGTTCCTGTCCCTGGGCGTGTCCCACGACATGATTGTCAGGGTGTTGGAGAACATCTTTGACACCCAGGACTATGGTTTCAGCGGCATGGTGCGCAACCGCATCATCGAGATCATCGCGTACGTCGTCAACAGCTGGGTCGCGGAGGTCCGACGTCGCGGCGGCGCCGGCAAGGGTGGGTCTATCGGACTGCCGGTCGGCGAGCTGCTGGCGCGGTGCGAGGCCGCCCTGCCGCCCCCGGGACAGGGGAACAACAACGGCGGAGCAGACCTGGCGGAGGTGAGGCGAGTGGTGCGGACGCTGCGCAGGGAGGTGGCTGGGCTGGTGGAGAGGGTGCCTACGGGCAGCCTCAGGTTCATGTGAGGTGCGACCTGGCATGTCTGTCTTTTTGGGTGTCGGCTGCAGGGAATGGATGTGTGGGCGCCAAGGGTAGGGTAGGGTCATGTTGTACAAGATATTGCACATAGCATAATTGCAGGGATGATGGTGTTTGTGGACAGAATGCGAATTAGAGTCTTGCTGTTGCCGTATCCTTCACATGTTGAGAGCTACAAGCCCAACCCGTCAACACCACGCACAATCTCTTCAATCTCTACCGCACGCCGCACGCCCTCGACTGGTATGTGGTTTTGCCCGCCAATAAGAGCACCGCACTCGGGGCACCTGGCCTGCTCCATTGGCATCCCGCACTGGGCGACGGTGAAAGGGTGGCCACGCTCACAGGTATACCAGTGCCCTGTTCCTCGCAGCTCCCCGGCCATGGCTCGATAGACGGCGCGCAGCTCCTCGGCAGTGACTGGGCGGTAGACGCCGCCGTTGACCATGTTCTCCGTCGCATCGATCTCGCCCTTCAGTATGCCTGTGGACGGGTACTCCTGCAGCAACATGCGTGCTTTGGCCAGGTGATTCAGGGCTTCTTTCGTCAGAGCGTCCGAGGACTGGGTCGCGCCATCAGCGTCCTTGGTGGTAGTGCGTGGGTGTGCGCCAAAGGTGCGGTGCAGCCAGCGCAGCTGAGCCGCGATGATGTGGCCCTGGACCTCTTCTCTCGGATGAGTGGTACGCCGGGCAAGGTTGATCAGATTCGCACACTCGGCTTTGTGAGTGGATAAATCCAGGATGACTTCCGTATGGACTGGCGTCTCTTTGCACAACCTGGCGAGGTCGGAGAAAATGACAATGTCGCACTTGAGCAGCAAAATGGAAGCGTTGAGATTCCCTCTCAGCTGGATGACAGACTCGTCGTACAGGAACTGCTGCTTTGTTCTGTTCTGGCGAGCGGCATATAACACTAGGTCTGCGACCCGTTGAAAGGGCTGCTCCTCTTTGCGCACCTGGGATGCGTACGCATTGATCTTTCTCCAGATGCTGACGAGTTTATCGTACCGTCCGTTGCCCACAAGCTCCTGCAAGGAAAGGAGTTGCCGGAGACGCGGAGCAGCAAACTTGGGCCTGCTGCCGAGTCCCGCAGATGCAGCAATCTTGGTAGCTGGGGAAGCCTCGAGCTTCTCTTGCTCCGCGAGGAGACTTTCCGCCAGCGATTGATGCTTGGCGTTCGACCAGGTGACAAACTTCTTTGTCGTCTCGTCGAGCATGGCCCGGCGCACGATTCGGCCGTATCGTGCGAGGCTTCGAAGGGGACCCCGGCAGTTTGCACAAGCCCTGATGCCAGATTCACTCATGGAAAACGGCTCAGAGGGTCGTTGAATCTTCGTCGGAAGCCCGTTCTCATCTAATTGATAATGCGAGGCCATGTCCATCTGGCCGTCCATTGACGAGACGGTGAGGAAGTGCCCGCAGTCGGGGAAAATGCAGGGCTCTTCGTCCAAGTCAATCTCGTGGTATTCTTTCATCTCGAGGAAGTCCACACACGTCGACTGGATATCCTTGGAGCCGCATTGCTGACAATAGGTTGACTTTGGACAGGACTCTCCGCAGAGAGAAGGACCTGGAGCTATTAGCAAGAACCAGGGCAGAGCACTGCGTAATGTTCCCGTAGGTCCAAACACAACCGTCATGGTCGGAGAGACTCACATTGATGGCCACATTCTAGCAGTTTCTTGCACCGTTTTGAGCATGGCACCCAATCGCACGGCGCTGCGCATGGCATCGTACACTGCGTATGAGGGCAACTGGACTGACATGTCTTCTCCGCGCAAGGAGCACACGGTTCGTGGCAAGATTTGCCGCATTTCGAATGGTGGCAACGAACCTCACACGGTCTGCTGCAGGGAGGGCACGCCGTCCCATCATGGCACCTCTGGGAGCAGCTGTGGCTGCAGGTCGAGTAATTCCGGCCGCATCTCACCTCGCAGATGCCGTGATTCTGCCTTGTAACTCTCCCGCCCTCTCGGGTATTGCAGCGAAAACAGGGGCTCTTGCACGTGTGGCCGCAGGCACGGTGCAGGCCGCATTCGGCAGTGCAACAATAGTCGGCGGCATCCAAATCTTCGTGACACTGTACTTTCGCTTGATGATTGCAGCCTGGGACGGCGCGGGTGACTTGCTTCGTGCAGCAGACCGAAGCAGGATCTTGGGCCTCCCAGCACTTCGGCGAAGAGAGCCGATGACCACACGGAAGGGCAATGTCAATATTGTCCAAGCGGAAATGGCATTTCTCGTCGCAAGGCTCTCCGCATGGAAGAGGGCAAGAATGCTCGCAACTCTTCTTGGGCCTGGGGCATTTCTCCAAGCACTTTACCGCGCTGTGCAAGACGTCCGAGTGGCATCTTCCGGTGCACGAATGGCCGCAGTGAAGCCTCTTGTCGCATGGCAGGTTGCATCCGCTCTCGGGAGAGAACTGGAGGAAGTGATCAGGCTGCGACACGAGGAGCCGTGCGTCCGGATGTCGTGGACACTGGAGCTCCAGGCTCCGGCCGAAACAGGCCGAACTCTGTAGCACATCGATGACATCGGCCCACATCGAGACGTTACTATATGTGTCCGCATTGCCGATGATGTACATTCCATGTTGCGCGCGTGAGAGGAGGACGTTGATCCTGTTTGATGTGCTCAGGAAGCCGCATTTGTTCTGCGGGTTGCTGCGAACAAGGGATATCACAACGACCTTTGCTTCCTCGCCTTGAAAATTGTCGACGGTTGCCACTCTGACACTTTTGAGTAGTGTAGACTTCTTGAGCAGCGACCTCGGTGACACGTGCGGGGACGGACTGTCGGCCTCGAGTGCCTCCAGCTCTTCAAGGTCACGGTCGTTCAAGCAGATCTCGAACATGGACTCCATCCGGCGTCGCAGTCTGTGGAGCTGACCCAGATATGGTGTAATGACTGCGATATCTCCCTGAGAGTACTCGCCCTGTCGGACGAGGTGAGAGACAAGAGAAGCCGTCATCTCGACTTCGAAGTCGTTGGAATGTGAGGTGTTCAGGGGATCATGACTCGCAGCGGCGGCCTCGAGCTGCTCGTGGTGAAGCCAGAACAGGCGCTGCTTCACACCGACCACCTTGGGATATCTCATCACCGCATCCGCGTCTTTCAGCGCTGGGTATAGAGTCGACCGTACGAGCTCGGAGATGGACGGATGCATTCGTCTCTGTGTTTCCAGAATGCTGAACGGAACCGATGAGCCAGTCGTGTGGGTTGGCTGAACAAGCCTCTCGAACAGGGCCGTATCTAGAGAATACTGCCTACCACGAGGATTGGCACTCTGGAGCTCGTAGTTTTGTATCTGCGGGCGAAGCTGGAGATGGTCGCCGATCAAAATGGTGTGCTCCAGCGACGGGAGAAGAGCTGTGAGGATGTGCGCCTCAAGCACCTCGCCGGCCTCTTCGCACAACATGACCTTGCACCGCAGCCTCCGGAGAAGGTCCAGGTTCCTCGCCAGACCAGTCGTCGTGACCCCAACAACGTCTGCTTGCTGGAGACAGCGCAGGTCTACATCGCTGCGCACGCGAGCTCGTTGCTCTATCATCCCGGTGTATTCATCATGGAATTTTCTTATACCCGTGATGATTGGATCCCGGACGCTCTGCAGCCAGTGGCTATGGATCGCTCGACGTTCTGCATGGTTCATTGTGGAGAGTTGGACGCGCTTGAGGACTTCAAGCGGGCGAGACTGGGTGTCGTTGCGAGACCCTCCCGCAAGCCACCTATCGGTGATCTTCTCGGGCTGATGGGTTACCCTCTTCCATCCCTCTTCGTTCTTTCCAAATAGTGCATCATGATGGCTGGGGTAGGCGTCTGACAGGAACTTCTTCACAGTTCGCCAAGAGTCCGCCCCGGAGAGCTCAACGAATAATCCGTTGACCTGGCGAACAATGTTGTGTATGAATTGTTCCACATTGTAAAGGGCTACTCTTTTCCGATCTTGTTCGATCAGATGCCCTTGCGACGGTCCTCAGGTTAAGGTCTTGCAGCCTCTCCGACTTCGACCGAGACCCTATGCGGATGGTTTTACAAGTTCCATCATCGAGGAGGTGCTCGAGCAGCTGATCCAATGCATGGTTTGTGTAGCAAACACATAGTATTGGCCCGAGCTGCGCTGTTTTCTTGCTTTCCAGCAAGATCTTGATGATCCTTTCTCCCGTGTAACTCTTCCCTGTGCCCGGTGGGCCTTGTATGAGCGACAACTCCCTGGACAAGGTATTGATCAAAGCGGCAGACTGGGCGATGTCGAGGGTTGATCGAGATGCAAGCTCCTCAGGGGTTGGCGGGCGCTGCGGAGACATGGTGAACTCCGTCTTGTCCTTGGTCAGACACTTCAAATCGAATGTGAAGCCGGCTTTCCTAGCATACAGTGGAGGCTCGGTTTGCGCCTCCAAAGAAGGTTCTTCTGATGGTGCTAGGATGTCGCTGAAAGGCATGTTGGGTCTTCGGTACATTTGTTGCAGTGCTTCAAGAGTGTGTTTGAAGGAGGCAAGGAGGACCCCTGGGAATTCCACAACGCACTGGCGCAAAGATGATCCCACAGTACGATGCAAACGCAGCGCCTGGCTGATCTCGTCTTTTCCCGCATCAGCTAGTTCCAACTTGACGTAGAGGAAGTCTGGATCTTCGGAGAGGGTAAGGAGCTTTGCGGTCGTCCCGACCACCAATGCGACTCCGTTCTGGTCCGCTGTTTCCTGCTGGCGGCATCGTGTATCGTCCTTGTTCCTCATCGTCGCGTTCGACACAATGCAGAATAATACTGAGCCAGTTGCGTTGATGATGCAAACCAATGCTCCTGCTTGTAGCCGCTTGCTTTGCAGCCACCAGTCCCTTCGCCTCGCGAGACTGAGCTTGTGGACGGCAGAAGGCTGGCTACAGCAGACCGTGAGCTCCAGCCCACAATCTCTATGGAATTTGCTGGCGGCCAGTGTAAGAAAATCGTACGTATATGTTCGTACACTGTTCTTGGAGCCGCGAAACTGGTGGCCAGTAGGATTCCGAAGGAGTTCGAGCGCCTCATGAACTGCGTCCCGAAGTTGGCCCACTGTGTCCTCTCGCAGCAGCCGGAACTCCTTGTCTAGACGTCCACGGATGCCCTGGATGTGCCATTGCGACGAGTCAGTGGTCGGCAGATATTCTCTCCGCAGCGACATGATTTCCTCATAAGTGGGCAGGATCTTGATGTTCGGGATTTCCGCGTGGTCGTTACCATGGCGCCGTCCCTCGGCAGACAAATGCCCAGGGAGGTCTCTGCTCAACACAAACTGCTCCCGAGATACGGTCACCCGAGACAGATTCTGCCACTCGGTGATCTCGGAGCCAACCTCGAGCCTTCTTCGCATGTAATCGAGGTATTTCGATGCCTGCAGGCGTGGAAATTCCTCTTCTGGCCGTGGTGTCTCGCTAAGACACTCCGAGAAGAGGGAAACCAAGGTCGAAAAGGCGTCGTTGACCATGTTCATGGTGTTGCAGTCCAGCATCTTGGACAGAACCGCAAGAGACAGCTCCACTGTTGCCATTCGCGAGACGTCCGCTGCATTGGACGGCCAGTTTTGGACCAGGTCGGTAATGTACCTGAAGAGCCTTGCCATTCGAGAGCCACCTACTCCGAGCAGGTAGTTGAATAGCGCGGCAACTTCTTGCTCCAAGGCAGCGGAATCAATAACCCTAGGGTGGGTTATGAGTTGAAACAGCGGCTTGACCTCGACAGTCCAGAAGCTCGTGTTGGGCCTGTCATTTCTGACTCCTTGGATGTGTCGATCTGACACGTCCTTGATGAATGAAAGACCGGACTCGCTGACAAGAAGCTTGATTACTTCCTGGGCAACGCCGATGTCACCGTCCACCATATCCAGGCCAAGCTGGAAGAAATGACCCACGGCCTGGGGGGATGGTCGGGAGGTTTGCGAGCCCTCCAGCATCCGCTTCCACTGTTGCCATTTCCCGTCGCCAGCCTTTCGTGGCCTATTGGTGTCATGAAACCCATTGGCGGGCGGGCGACAAGACGATCTGGGTAGTGCTCCTTGCCTGGGCAGACAGTCGTGCGAGTACCAACATCGCTCGCCGAACCTGCAAGTACCGTGTCGTTCGAACTCGAAACAATGCCTAGATGGCCGGCTCGATTCGGCTTGCTCGCGGCCTCTTGAAGGCACTGTTAGTATGCACAACCAAGTGACGTCTGTCCATTCTTGAACGCACCTGTCTGTTGCCATGCTGAGTGATGTGGATAGCCGCAGTTATTCCGATGAACTTTGAAAGCCTTGGGATTGAAATGCGAAGACGGGTCAAAATTCCAGGGAGATCAGAAGGGAACCCGTCTCTTCTTGTAGTTTCTTGGCCAAACCGTCACGGCAGAAGGGTGAAAGGCAACCCGGACTTCGGATTCCTCACTGACCGCATCAACATCAACATCAACGAATGGGAACTCGCCCGACATGAGGGAGGACGTCTGCATAACAACATTTACATTCGGATACCTACTTATCGCACTCGTTTGGCGGAGTGTCCTCGTACTGAGACAGGCGGCGCTGCTTCATGTGGGAGGCCACCCTCGATGCATCTCGCCGGAATCGGGAGCATCGACGCCCAATGAAGAGTGCATTTCCGTCTGCTCTTGTCTCTTGTCTCCCTTTTCCTTTCTCCTTTGACTCGTAAATCTCCTGCAAAGCGAAACGACTCGGCCAGCGTCGCGGTCGCAGTCGGCATGCGGGCAGGTACGTGGCGTGCTGTCGTGGAGATAGGCACCTGCATGACTGCTGGAATTGACGTGCCCTCCAAGCTCTACAAGCCAAATCATTCTCGCAGAAGCCCGGCCGTGCTGGGTTGAGCCATTCGGGGCCTGAAACCCAAAGAGGGTTATGAGGTCAAGTGCAGATGCTGGTGTTCTGGAAGACGTCTGCTTAGCGGGGCTGAACCCCTGAGCAACCCCTGAGAACAACCCCCAATCGTTTCGGCCCCACGTGATTCGACAATATCCGTATGGCAATCATCCAAGTGGCACCATCGCCATCCATCGCATCGCGGCCTGCGCAGGCCATGTCTTGAGCGGTCGAAGCCAATCCACCACCCGCCAGCCATGCTTGCGCTGTACGCCATCCTCGCCGGTGCGCTGTCCTCCGCGGGCGTCGCGGCCGCCGATGTCTCGTCCGCCGAACACCTGGACGGCCTGCCCTCCTACCACTACGGCGCGCCGATCCACGTCGAGTGCATGAACCGCAGCTCGTGAGGCGTGCCCCGGCGCGAACGAGAGCCCTTCTCCGCGGCGATGCTGACCGAGTCCCAGGGAAACCGGCGAGCACATCGAAAACGCAAACCACGAGCTGCAATGGATCCCCTTCCCCGTGTGCAACGAGACGGGCAAGCCGCTCGAGTTCCAGTACGGCACCGAGGGCGAGGTCAACTGCACAATCGCCTACGTCTCGGATCCCCTCTTCCACCTGCTCGAGTTCTACATCCACAGCGACGCGCCGCTGTCGTGCCGCCTGCCCGCGCGCCCGCCCGCGCACGTCGAGGTCATCGGCGAGACGGCGCCCGCGCAGGAGTACATCCCGCTGGTTTTCGCCATCGCGGGCACGCTGCAGCTGAGCCACATGCACATCAGCACGCACATGAATGTGCTGCTACACAGCACGCCCAAGCACCACTTGCGGCCGCACGACAGCGGCGTGCTGGACTCGGGCGCCGCGTACAGCACGAGCCCGCTGAGCCACATGCAGGGCTCGCACTCGCGGCGCCTCATCATTGGGGATCCGCTGCCGCTGACCTTGTCGGTGCGCTGGTTCCCGACGCCGGCGCTGCCCAAGACGGAGGGAAAGGTGGAGTGGCAGGGGCTGGGCGGGCACGTGTACGCGAGCACCGTGTTCTACAGCCTGGTGTCGTTCATCGCGGGCGTGCTCCTGGCAGGCATGTACACGCTGGGCGTGGTGCTGCCGCGGAGGCTGAAGGGGCGGTCGCTGGGGGGCGCGACGCCCTTGGGGTACGGCGTCAATGGTGTGGGCAACGGATGGGGGTACTCGAAGAGGATAGATTAGGGGGCGATATCATGTATGGTACGGTTTGCCGTGGCGTCCTGGCTAAAAATGTGGAGTTTGGAGAACGATTGGTCGCAAAGACCGAGGCAATGTCAAATATTCTGGCTGTCTGGCTAGCACTTATGCTACATCTAGGATGGCATCAAGGACTCCTACCGCCTCTTGTATATTCTCTTGGGCTTTGCAGCAGGAGGCTGGACTCGATGGAGCAGTCGCATGTACAAGTCCACGGCCATCAAAGCGGCTGCGTCTCCAGTCAGTCTCCGCAAGCGCAGCTAGGAAGCATCAAGACTTACGAATAACGGCAAACGGCAGATACGCCCCGTACAACAGCATCTTCTTCTGCTCGGCGCTCACTCGCCTGGACCCCATATGCCACAGATCGAAGCAACAGGCCGCGGCTCCCATGGCGGTGACGCAGCCAAACACCAGGCCGGCGAGCTCAGCGGGGCCGGATGTCGGCTTCCTAGATGCAAGGCGATAGACGAGATAAACGGCGAGGGGCAGCTGCACGAGGCCCTCGATGTAGAGGAAGGCCTGAAACCAGGGCTCGTGGGCGGCGGAGGGGTCGCGGGCCTTGAAGTAGGGGTCGCGGGCCTTGAAGTAGGGGTCGCCCGAGGAGGAGGCGTACAGAGCGCGCAGGCGGAGGAGAAAGTGCAGCGGGGAGGAGGGAGAATGGTAGAGCGACCGGGGATAGAAGGCGACGAGGTCAAGAGCTGGGACGGGTTAGTCGATGCGTGAGTGAGGCTTGGGATGGAGGCTTACCGAGCATGCCGACGAGCTGGACACCGATAATGAGCAGGTAGACCCAGTCGCGGAGTGGCTTGTGCAACACCATGGCGAGAGGCACGGGGCGATCAGCAACGCTGACGCGGAGCAGCGAGTCGAGATGGTTGGTGGTGAGATGTGTGGATGAGAGGGAGGTTTGGTCCCGAATTTTACGCATCCCCGCTGTGCTATTGTCAGCCTACCCTAGACCGCTTACACCATTGAGCAAGGTACGAACATGTTCGTGTTGCGAGCAGGTCAAAGAGATCAGAATAGTGCGCTCTGCTTCGCTGATATTCAACTCGGAAAATGCTAGTGGGCCGCCAGGTAAAGAATTGCCACATGAGTAGCATGTTCGGTGAGTGTGTTGAGTGGCGAGGTGAAGGGAGGCGACTCGGTTCTCACAACACACACATCGTGTGAGAGACGGAGTACATGTGTGGTTCATGATTCACACATACCCAAGGTACTATGGTGGGCCGAGAGGCACCGAGGCGATGTACTGTACTCAACCAGTAGTCTTTATAGCACTGCACGTGAAACCGAGCTCAAACCGCGTTTGTCTCTTTGACAATGGAAGAGCACAGGCAATGTCTACTAACAAAGGTGACTATCCATGGCTTGTGCTGATGTTTCTGAACCTGCAAAGAGTGCTGGAGATGAGGGAGACAACAGCCGGCAGTCTGGTCTACACTCTACACATGGGCACCTTGTCGTCACTGCAGGGCTTCCGAGCTCATGAGTCTTGACCCTCTATTTTAGGGCTTGTCTTTGATCCTTTTTCTCAACAATCTTTGTTCTGGCCGGATTGAGCAGGGAGTGGAAACTGCTCTCCTCCTTCAGGAACGTGCGTTGATGCTTCAATGAATCCCGCCGTGACATCCCTAACAGGCGCTGTTCTTTGTTTGCATGCTCTGCTTTAGCTCTTATCTCCCATAAGTACTTGGAGTTGGACCCCGATGTTCGTGAAACGCAACCCTCGACGGCCTTGACAACATTAACCGTCGTACATTTCCGGCTCTAGCAAGTCTACCAAGAACGTTCAGTTACCTACTTCACAGAGCGAGACATCCCGAAATATGGCCACAACCCGAGGGAGTCGAGGACCGCCAAGCAGGCGATGGTCGTCCTTTGACGGCTGGGATTTTAACGGCATGAAACAGAGACTGGAAGCGTCTCTGGCGGCAATAGACAAGTCTGTCCTCGTGGAGCACGCCCAGCGCATCAAAGGCCAGAAGGTCACCATGAGCGAGCCCTTCTCGGCGGGCGAGCACTGGATCTGCTTCGAGATGATTGCCGAGGGCGGCGACTTGATCATTGCCCGCGTTCGCCTACCCCGACATCCCGAGGAATCGCCCTCACTCGGAGAGAAAGAGGATGCGTATCAGATCTCATGTGAGCTTGCTGCGATGAGGCTTGTCCAAAAGCGCCTACCTGCCATTCCTATCCCGACAGTGTACGCCTACGAGGGCTACAAATCACAGCTCGCGGCAGACGCTGGCGCCGTGTATATGCTGATAGAGGGCTTCTACGGTAACACCCTAAAATCGGTCGTGGAAGAGGTCGCCGAAGACATGTGCACACTGCCAGTGAGTTGTCCCTATCCCGTTGCTGCGATGCTTGGATTGTGTGATACGCTGACATTGGACGACCAGAGTCCACTCCAAGAGCACATCATCACCCAGTGGACACGAGTACAAGTGGAGCTGGCGACGTTGACGTTTGATAAAATTGGCGCCATAGCCTCCGTTTCGGACGGGGGAGAAGCGACCATTGGCAAGCCGCCCGGCGCCGACGCTGGAGATGTTCCGGGCACAGAATCGTACCCTACGACGTGGGACTACTTCATGGCCCTCGCAGACCGCGCTGAAGGTTTGATTGCCAATGCGCCAAGCCCCGCCGACGTGGATTCAAACGGCGACTCGATGTCGACGATGGCGCTGGGGCTCAGGGTGTTTTGTGACATCATGAACCGCACATCATGGTTTGACGACAGCGACGTTGACGGGTGCTTTCCGCTCAACCACATGGACCTCGAGGCAAAGAACATTCTTGTCGACGAGCACTTCAACTTCGTAGCCATCATTGACTGGGAGTTTGCCAAAGCAGCTCCGTGGCAGGTCAACTCTTACCCAAAGCCGTTCTGCCTTCTTGGACTCAGCGATGAAGCCATACTCCAAGACCCAAAACACCCCGAATACACAGAAGTCTTGCAAGAGGCAGCCCTCCGAAAGATGTACAACGACAAGTTCAGAGATGCTGAGCGACAACTCGAGAGCAAGGGGCCGCGTCTTGGTGTGTCGCTCGCCGATGCGTTGGACAGCCCTGCTTCGCGAATATATGCTTGCTTCAGTGCCCTCGATTTTGAGGGAGAGGATGAAGACAACCTGGACCTGGTTCGCACGATGGTGATGCTTGCCTTTGAGCTGGACGAGAGGGGGGCGGACAAGTATATTCGTGAGATGAGGCATGCAGCCTTGAACGCTGGTCGTGGCTTGTCTCATACCGGCATACGAATGGCATGATTATTAAGTATGTTGATTGGCGAGGTGAAGGCCAGGCGCCGCGACTCGTACAGCATAGAATATTCGTGTGGGACATAAAAGAATAAATAAACAAGGGGAAAGAAATGCTCCGACGATAGGTGGCTATGCAGTTAGAGACAGGAGCAGCAGCTCAGAAGTGTAGGCACTCGACAAGACTTCTGGTACTGGGTAAGTCGGGTTGTGACGCCAGCAGCAGCCACCAGGGCCTGGTTTCCAGTTATTATACTCGCATTCGCGTTTGCACTCTCTTCCTGCATCTATCCAAGGTATGGTAGCAGATACACAGGTCATCCTGAGCAAAAAGGAGAGGTTAAGGAGCAGCCACTAATGCGTCTTGATGAACTCGAGAACCTCCCCTTGTCTGAACATCAAGAATCACACGTTGATGAGAGCCGGCCTTGTCGACCGACCCATAGTCAACACGCCCTCAGAACCGCCCACGGAAAACATTGGAGCCCTCTGCAAAGGCGCCTTAGAAACAAAGACATTTTCCCGAGGGAGCAACGGTTGATTGTCTTGCTGCAAGGGCTGCATCGCGTTCTTTGTTCCATCACAATGGTTTGGTGCATGGATCGCCGAATGGCATAAGATACATAACATGGAATGATACAACGTAAAGGATTAAAATGATACCTGAAGCTAGGGCTCTCTCAGAATGGAGCTGAATTTGTCTATAAAAGGCTCGCGCGTGAATGCTTGCTTCACAGAAAGGCTTCCCCTGTTCGTCGCATTTCTGAGAGCAACATTTTCCACACCCGAAGCACCTTGTTACAAGGTTATCATGATGAAATATATATCGGCTTTTGTACTTTTGGCTACCCTATCATGTCAAGTTTCCGCACTTTCGCAGAAAGAGATGATCGAAGGGCACTCGAAGGAGATGCCAGAGGCCACCAAGAGCAAACTCTCGTCGCCCCTCGCGGCCCGCGATGTCGTCTGCTCATATTTGGGCAATGATCTCATAAACATCGAAAACAGCAGAGAAGTTGTCGCATTCTGGAGCTTTGGCGGCACATTTGCTCGGTCCGTCTGCAACTACCGAGGCTGGGGAGACTGCATGAGTCTTGTCCCTGCGCTGGCGTCGGTCATGATGAGCATATTTGCCATCAACCAACCTAGAGACGAAGCAAAAGCCTTCCCTCCCAGAGACACGTCGAGTTCCGCTGGGCCGCTCACCAGACACCTGGCCGCATCATACGCAGACGCGGGAATCGGCTTCAGATCTGTTGACGATACCACACCGCTCCTTCATGCCCGCTACGCCCCCGACCAGAAGAAGCCCGTTGAGGTTACCAGCGTCAGGGGCTTGGAATTCGGCAACAGCACGCATGACCTCCATGTTTTTGACTTTGGCGACGGCGACGGACACATCTACCTCCCCCTTCGCGATACTGACCCCGGTTCGCGCGATAAACGTGAAGAAGTGTTGCATGTTGGCGCGGGCTTCAAAGTTTCCTATAAGACACGGATTCCCTCCAAGCTCAGTTATAGCCAACAGAACACGATGGCCAATGTTCTGGCTCGCTACTGGGCCAACACCGCGGCGAAGATGGATCTGCTTGATCTGATTGGCTTTGTCGCAACGGACCACGACGCAAACTTCTATTGGAGGATCATTCCAAAGATGGATTGGTTTGGAATAGAATTCGAATCCGTTGATGTTTGTGGCCAGGTGGGGCTGTACGTGAACTGAGTCCTGGTATCAAGGAACGAGGGAAGCCTGGCGGGTATCTGGAGTTTGGGCGAGGCAAGCACGAGCATCTAGTCGCATGGAAGCCGAAGGGTTGACCAACTCTTATTACAAGTTTCTTTCCAAGTCAAATGCATTCCATAGTTTAAAATGGCCTACACATAAGCCGGGGTTGATGTTTGAACGTTATATACATGTCGACTCTAAAGCAGCCACCCCGTGATGGATGGCGTCTGAAGACTTGGATCCTTCATGGGCACGAGCTCCGGCCAGAAATCAAAGTCCATGAGAACATCTGGCCATTCACTCGTCCCTACAGGTTGACCTGGGCCACCTAGAGGTTGTTGTGGCAATGACGCTGGCTTTGGTGAAAGCTTTGACAGGTACCGCATGCGCTTTTGCTCGAGGAGAGCTCAGCTTGCTATGACGTCGCGAGTTTGGCCACGTACTTGTGAGCAGTGAATCTCCGCTTTAGGTGTCGGGAATCGGGTCAATCTAGTTGCTCGCTTTCTTCATTTGCTGTTTGGCTTGGCCTCTGTAGCGTGACGCCCTTTTCACTGCGTCGTGCAGCATGCAAACTCTACCAGTTGTTGGCAACGGCTTGGTCCAGAAAATTGGTCCAAGGGCCCTCTTCTGTCCCTTTCCTCTCCATCTTCACCCTGACCTGACATCTCGCAACTTCAACTGCCTTCGTCTCCTCGCTGCTTTGGTCCCAACAGCTGCCTCGCAAGCCAACCGACGCCAGTTCACAGCCTTCTGGCGCACTACATATCACGCACGAGATCGAACAACACCCCAGACCGACCAGAACACTCCAGACCAAACAAACAACCTCCAGACCCCGCAATAGCAATCGACCAAAAACTCTACACTATGCCGGACTTCCGACTCATTTTCCTGTTGAATCGGATTCTGACCTGCCGATGTTTCGGCCGTCGCCGACAGGCCGGCAGGTTCGACGAGGTGGACCCTGCGAGACACCAACTTGAAGGTCGTTAAGTGTGCTGAAGAATGCAGTTGGAATGGAGGCAATTCCTGAGCCTGTCGCTCGTGACTCCGGAAGGCATGGTGTTGTTCTTGACCAAACAGTACTACAACAACGGCGCCTGCATTTGCACCGCAACATGGAGGGCTGGACGAGCGTGGGGCAGGTTAACGTGCAGCTAGTTCGACAGAGGAATGCATAGTTTGAGGGGTGCATCACAATATCGGTCTCAACAGCACATCTTCCGTGATTTGCCATCGGATACGTGATTACTTTCTTGATGGTTGGCGCTGTGAAAATGCATCAGCCAGGATGCCCCTGGCCCGGAAACCGGCCCCGCTCGGATCGGACGCTAGTGTTTGTGGGGCCGTCGGACCGGCCCGAACCAAGATCTGCTGGTGGTAGTGATGTGAGCCGAGCTGTGCCTGCACCTTACCACGTCCACGTAGCAGAGATGAAGTGAAGAAGATGAATATAGTAATGTAGTATTCATGATGGTATCCCTTACACGCTTCAGTCTCGATAGGAGCTAGGAAATTCCCCCACCGCAAAATTATCAGACCCAAGAACATGAGAAGAAATGCAGAAAAGCCGCCGTCCATAAGTATAAAAACGCCATCAGCTATCCCAGATAGCTCCATATGCAGGAATACCTCGTGTTTCGAAGCCATATACAACCTTTTTTGTTATTTTCTCGTTTGCAATAATAATCACGGCCTCGGCGCCAAAGTCCTTGGCCAAGTTGTAGCCCATCTTGACCAGGTCCGGCCGCCCCTTGGCTTTCGTGTCGTGGATGACGGCATTCGGGATAGACCTGTGGATGGTGTCGATGATGCCCTTTCCAAAGGTCTCCTCGGGATTCGGCGTAGACCAGATGAGCTGCGTAGGGCAGCTGGGTTGGCTGATGTGGCCCAGTAGCGGGCCAATGCCTGAGCCGGTCGCGATGACGACGACCCGGTTGAAGAGAGTGGCGATGCGCATGACACCGCATGCCGGCAGACCGCGCACCCAGAGCTTCGTCGGCGGGTTGCGGATGCAGGCCTTGGTCCAATCGCCAGCGTTCGAGACCACGAGTGAGTAGCCTGGCTCGCCAGCCAATTCTGAAGGCTGGGGTTGAGGGATCGTCGCAAAGGAGTGCCACTCAAGCAGGGGCCGGGTGGAAATGCGCGTAAAGCTTCCGTTGACGGGTACGGTGTACTTGAAGTTGAGCTGGATCGCGTGGTCCGAGAGCGGCACCGCGTTGACGGGCACCTTCCGGAGGAAGAACCACGACGAGGCAATGCTACAAGTCGCGACACCGAGCATCCAGAACCCAGGGCTTCGGATAAGAGCAAGACCAAGGTCCTCGCCAGCCGGGGTGGCATCGTAGATGGACAGGACCGTGCGTACCCAAAACAGGCACAACGCGGTCCATCCAAGGAAGCGGTGCAGGCGCTCAAACAGGTTGTGGTAGCGCTTGCGGAACGTCGGCCAGGCAAAGCCGACGATGGTGCAGCAGAGCGCGGAGAGCAGCCAGGAGACCACCAGAGTCGCCAGCGAATCTGTGGTGTTCTTCTGCGAGTACGCGACCGTTGACCTGACCGTGGACGCGACGAGCCATGACGTGGCACACACGCCGGCGCCAGAGTGGACGCCGCCGAGGTGGTAAATCTTTGCGCAGCTGGCTCGCATCCATAGGGGAGCGGCCTTTGGCACCGAGCAAAAGACGGTGTAGAGGATGTTGATGACCACGTCTTGTCTCACGAGCACGGCCGTGACGAGATTGGCGGCCGTGAGGGTGCCGAGCCACTCGGGGTTGGGGTGCACCAGGATGATGGCGACGAGTGCGCCAATGTTCAAAATGCCAACGAAACTGAATAGAAGCCGGTAGATGATGAGGATCCTGTGCCGGAGACCCCGCAGTGGCTGCGGCCACTGTTTCTCGGGGACATCCTGGGTGAGGTCGAGATTGAACTTCTCAGACACGGCCGTCAAGGTCGACGACGTCGAGATCGACCGGGTTTCGACGAGAGTGCCGCACTCACTTGCCGCCTTGGCGGGAGAACTGGGCCGCCTCTCATCCATCTCGCGCTCGGCAGCCAGTGCCTGGAGAGCCCTCTTGTCGATCTTCCCATTGGCGGTGGTGGGAAACTCGTCGAGTTGGTGGACCGTGCTTGGAATGGCGTAGTATGGCTGAAGTTTCCGTGCGTGATCGAGAATGCCGTCAATGTCTTGGTTCGACGGGACAATAAAGCCGTGAATATCGCCGTCAATCAGCAATGCTGTTGCACGGGAGACCCCGGGGGCCGATGCCAGCGACGATGAGACACCGTCGAGTTCCACGCGGAACCCCTTTTCGGAAAGTCAGGAAGCCGCAACGTATCGAGGTCACTGGGGCAACTACTCACTTTAACCTTGACTTGGTCGTCGCAGCGACCCATGATCTCAATGGCCCCGTCTTGTCTCCATTGGCCCAAGTCGCCGGTACAATACATGTGCGATCTGATGAGACATTGTTAGCCTGCGCCAAAACGGGTTGCTCGCCGGAGTCTCGTCTTACCCATCGTTGCAGAACTTGTCTGGAATGTAGGCCTCCTCTGTCTTGGACTGGAGCCCCACGTAGCCACGAGAGACGCCGTGGCCCCCTGCCCACATAACTCCAGCCACACCCACGGGGACTTGCTCGCCGTCGTCGTCGAGGATGTATACCGTGTTGTTTGGTGTCGGCCGGCCAATGGATATGGGCTCACCGGCGACATGCCTCGACATGGTGTTGACTATGGTCGTCTCCGTAGGGCCGCAGCAGTTCCAGTAGGTGGCGTGCGTGGCCCAGAGGTCCGCGAGGGCCTGGGACGTGGGCTCCCCTGCCGTGGCAACTATCTTGATCTTGGGGTACTGGGCCGGGTGGTACTTTGACAGGATGGTAGGGGTGCATATGAGGACGTCGAGCTGGCGCATCGTGGGTCAGCGGCGACTGGCTGTGCCATGACTCGGGCATGGCAACTCACCTCCCGGATGGTGGGCTCCCATTTTGAACCCCGGATTACAAGGGTACCGCCATTGCACAGACACGCAAAGATCTCCCACGCGGCTACGTAGCAGTCAGTATGGGGTGCGCGATCGTGAATGTGGCGAGACAGGCTGCTTACCCATGTCAAAGCTTATATTAAGGACCTGTCCGACGCACATCCCTGGCCGGACCCCTAACCCCCCGGGGAAGAGGCAGACAAGATTGGCCACGTTCTTGTGCGTGACGTCAACGCCCTTGGGCTTGCCGGTGGTGCCTGCGCGTTGCATCAGTACAGGGCTGCGGACGCCAGCAAGTGTTCAAGAGGGCCGAGGGGCGACGAACCCGACGTGTAGATGACATAGCACCCTGCATGAGGGGTGGCGAGGTCAATCCAGTGGTCGACCGAGAAGTCCGTGTGAGCTGTCATGCATTGGTTGATGAGTACAGGGGTGAGGCCTGGAAATAGGGTTCGGATGCGGTATTCGGTCGAGCTGAGGCACAGGACAATCTCTCCCTCGGACTGGTCGACGACGTGCCGGACGGTCGAGTCCGGGACGACGCCACCGTCAAGGGGGATGTATTGGGCACCGCATGACAGGATAGCCCATATCCCAACCAGCATCTCCAGTCCTCGCTTGACCAGGAGGGGTATCCGCTGGTGTGGCTGTACGCCGAGGGCGCGGAGCCTCAACGCAAGGGCCTGGGCATGGCCGGCGAGTTCACGATACGTCAACTCCCGAGGCGTGGCGCCCGAGAGATCGCGAACTGCTATGGAGGAAGGGTAGGAGGAGGCTTGGTGATAGAAGGCGGCGGTGACTGTCGGGAACGGACAGTCGACGACGTCACCGAAGCTGAAGGGGGTGAGACGGGGGCGGGCTTTCCGGGGGGCGGAGACTGCCATGGCGAGGATGGAACCGCGGCGTATAAGTGAAGAGGAGGATGGGAATGGAGGAGGAGGAGGAGGAGGAGGAGGAGGAGGAGGAGGAGGAGGAAGAAAAGAAGGATCAGGGTGTGTTGGGCAGTTCTGCTTCGATGTCTACTCGTCTCGACGCAGTGAAAGAGACCCCTTATATACTTTTTCCCATCGTCCTCCTCCTTCTCCTCCTGGCCTTCGCCAACCAGAAAACCCTTCTCCCGGTAACCCTGACTACGGGCCGGACGGCCCCATGTGAAGGCGAGACGCCATGGAGAGGTTCGCCCAGCACCCAACGGGTAGGCAGCCACACGTGAGGGAAGCCGGCCGGCCGATAGACTGACTCCACGTCAGATAGTCGCTGGAATTAATGCCGCCGCAGCCCGCCGTAGCTCTGTACCCAGGCGTGGCTGTGGAGATTGGGGGTCTACCGCCGGCAATACAAAGGAGTGCTAGTTGTTGTCGCATTCCGGGAGCGGAGCAGCCAGCGGCGGGCGAGGTGCAGGCCGGCCCAGGCAGGCAGGGTCCGAAGCTCCGGCCAGCATGACACGAAGGAGGTAGGTCTGTCTGCGGTGCGCGCGTCTGCAGCAGCAAGAAACCGCCAGGTACCTCGATGTAACATGGGGGGGAGAGCCACACGTCCGGGGGAGGAATGCCGTCGCTGGATACCGCCGACCCAAAGGGGCAAGCAGAGGGAACCGCATGGGCCTCATCGTGGGCCTCGTTCGGGCCACGCAGCGCATCCTTCCCTGAGACATTGCTCGAACGATGGAAAAAAACGAGAGAGGCACGGCGGGAGTCTCACAAAGGACGGAGTAATCCCATCTGCCATCTAGTCTCAGCCCGGTTCCCCACCCCGGAGACAGGGATCCTGGCGCGTTGGACCGACCAGTGACCGAGAGGTCCACCCAGCCGGGACCACGGAAGCTGAGTCCATCGTCTCCGTCTTGGGCTGCCTGTCTGTCTGCCCAGAGCGGGACCTGTGGGACCGGCGGCGACGGCGCAGACTGCAGAGGGGAGGACGAGGACAGCCCTTCCTGCGTTGCATCGTTGGGCCCCCCCGGCCCGTCTCACGGACGAGGTGCCGGAGGCGTGACTGGGGGGCGCAGGGGGAGGGCGCCGGCCAGGCTCGGAAGCTGCCTGAACCAGGATAGGCAAGCCATCCAAGACGGCGACTCGTCCTTGGACGGCATACGGGAGGCTACATGTCGGCGAGGGCTGGGGATGCCTGCGCTGCGTGGAGCCGTGAAGCCCGCGCCGTACGAGGCGAGGCGGACGGGGCGTCGTCCCATCTTCAGCCGGCGTCGCCCGGCGAACTGGGCGATGCTTTCTTTTTCCCGTGTCGCCCTGTTTTGGCATTTCACTCGGCTACTGTGCTGTCAAGACACGGCTGTCTCTGCAGGTGCCCTCGTCCCCCCTTTCGCTTTCTTTTCCCTCCGGGCAACCCGGGCCCTCGAGCCATCAATCACATCCGTCACCGTCACCGGGTCTCATCACCTCGGGCGGACCTCCGTGCATCGCAGGGTCTCTGGTGGAATGCCAGTTCCAGATCCCTTTACGCGGCGTGCCCCCGTCGCCATCGACCGACCGGCAGGTCTCACTTCTCTGCTGGCAGCCCTGCGCCGCCGCCACCGCCGTCCAGACGTACCCCGTCCGGGGACCCATCTAAGAAGCAAGCCCCCCACGCCTCTATCAATCTCTCGTCCGTCCATCTCGTCCGTCCACGAGTATTAGTCTGCTCCTACCGACGGCCTCTGCCCTTTCCCCGCGCCAGCGCCAGCCCTCTCGAGCAGCACACGGTACCTCCCGTATACGACACTGATCACCGACATGTCTGGATCTGCCTCGGGCCTTGTCCAAGCCACGTCGCCGGCCGATGGTGTCAGGCTCATCACGCTCCATCGGCCTGAGAAGCGGAACGCGCTGTCCCAGCGGCTTATCGCCGAGTTGCTCGGGGAGCTGTCCCGGGCGTCGTCCGACTCGAGCATCAAGGCCATCGTCGTCACCGGCAACGGGCCCTTCTTCTCAGGTGAGGACCAGCCAGACGCGGCCGTCGATCGAGCTCGGCGTGTCATCGGGCCACATGACACATGACGCTCCCTCGATTGCAACTCCGCTGACACTGTGGTGCATGCAGCGGGCGCAGATCTCAACGACATCGCGGCCCTTGATGCGGCAGGTGCACGATCATGCCGTTACCTCGAGGATCTCTGCTCGGGCATGGCAGCCGTCCGCAAGCCTGTCCTTGCCGCCGTCAATGGCCCAGCGGTGAGACATGCCCTCTTCAGGCGGGCTGCATGTGCCTCCTCGTCTGCTCACTGTGTTGCCTGGACTGACGGAGAACTGTGTAGCTCGGCGGCGGGTTCGAGGTGGCCCTGATGGTTAGTGATCACGATCCTTCGCGCGTCGACGCGGGCCCCCCGTGTGTGTGCCCGTGTTGGCCGCGAGTGAACCTTGGCTCAACGACTAATGCACGCCGCCGACAGTGCGACCTGATTGTCGCAGCCAAGTCTGCCTACTTTGCCCTGCCGGAGACCCGGCGAGGGCTCATCCCGGGCGCCGGCGGGACCCAGCGGCTCACGGCTGCCGTGGGCAAGTTTCGAGTAAGTCGAGCTGTTGTTGTTCGAGGCTCCCCTCCCCCCTCCCCTTCCTCTCGTGCCCCATCCCGTGTACGTGCTCGTCTGCACATGTGGAACAAGTGCAAGCCTCATGCCGAACTGAGACTAACCGCGTCCTCTGTTCCCGCCGTCCAGGCCATGCGAACCATCCTGCTCGGCAGGCCAATTACAAGCAAGGAGGCAATGGCATGGGGTCTACTGTGCGATGTGGCCGATGACGGCGACATGCTGCGCCGAGCCATCGACATCGCCGCCGGCCTCGTCGAGCACGGCCCGGAGGCGTTGCAGTCCGCCAAAGAGGCCATTTGCAGAGGTGCGTTGCCGACGGGCTCGTCACATCTCACGTCCCACTTCCCCAGTCTTTCACTGTCTGCCCGCATTGCCGAGGGCAACGCCAACGCTAAGCCGTGCTTGCAGCTGACGGCCTCTGCCGGGATGACCTCTTCGAGAGGCACCTCTACTACGCGACGTTCGGGACCGAGGAGAAGCGCAGAGGGGTCGACGAGTTCCTGGCGCGCCGGAGCAAGTCGGGCAGCGAGCGGACCCAGCCGACCGGGGCCGACTGACGCCATGGCTGGATGGACCTGGATGAACCTGTCGTTGAGGAACCGGACGCATGATTCGCGATGGTCGGGGACTGGAGCCTTCACGGCCGGTGACCTTCTGAAAGCGGCCCGGATCTCCGCATATGCCCGAAATAGACATACGCCTTATCTTGAATATATTGCCAAGCCAGAAGAGTTGCGTCGAGCGTCGAGTCCAGAAGCTTCCTCCGCAAGCGACGTCTCTGCACCTGGAGAGTCTACCACCTGCCGCGGCGTACGTGCATGTCCCTGCTGGCCAGCCAGATAAGCCGGCAGTCTTGTTACCTCCTCCGAGGACCGCGGGTACTACCTACCTACATCATACATGAACGAGTATTGACTGGCGGCAGCCCTTGCACTGGCCTCGTGTTCCACTGCAGCGGTGCGCGTCAACTGGAGTGTCAATGCGTAATGGCACGTCCACGTGGCTTAGCTCTACACGCGCGTGTCTTGATGCCGCAGGAGTCCTGCATGTATGTCGCTTGTACGCTTATGCAGTTGGTTGCCGCCCGCAGCTCGACGCCAGGGGGCGTCGAATGTTTGCTTTCCGCTGGAACAAACTACCACCTTGGCTGCTGCTGGGATCTTCAACCTCGGCGCCGTGGAATCGAGCCATCCTCAGCTGCGGCATCACGGGCAAAGCAGGTAATCGGATGCCGAAGCTGCGCACCCTCCAATAATGCCAAACCCTAAAGCAGAAAAGTGGAGGCGAGAAGACGGCGAATCCATCCCTTCCTTCGGTGGCTGGCCTGAGACAAGTCGATGTTGCCACGAGCTGCTACAGATTGAGCTGTCATGGGCTGGCATGCCTCCGGGGGGAACTGGATCGGCCCCCCGGCGCTATTGTCCGTTGCGAGGCGTCGGGGATGGGCAACGCTGTACGCAACGGCTGCTTCCTGGGATTGGGTTTCAATTCCCGCCCAGCCGGGTCTCTGGTTAATAACTCGATACGCGCTCAGTGTCGTTGCCCGCGCAGGGGCCCTGTCCACGTCGGCCCGGGAAACGGGGAAGCCAAGCCTTGGGCGTAGATGCAGGCCGAGGACCACGCTCCCTGGAGGCATTGATTCCACGTATCCGTGGAAGCATCCTGGAAGCATCCAAACATCCTCGGGCGGCCCCGCCGTTTCACGCCTCCAGGGGGGAAAACACTTAACATCGGGGGAACAGGGACGGACCTGAAGGCGCAGCTCGTTTTCGCCACGCTGCATGCACAGCGACAATGCCACGCGTGTCTCATCGGAAAACCTTTCTCTCCCTTTCGGGCTGAGACAGAAAAACGTAAACAAAAGCAAACGCAGGTAGGCGAGCACTTGATTCGAGGGAGCCGGACCACTAAGACCCGACGGCGCCTTCAGCCGATCTGGTTGCCACGACTTCGGGCGTGCGCATGCACTCGAATCTCACGTGGAAGCACCCCCTTGAGACACGCCAGACGACGTGTCAAGAATTGTTTTTGTTCTGCAAAATGTACATTAAAGGTTACTCGCGACAGTCACAGGCAAACGCGCGGGCAGTTGAAGGGAGCGGCGAGAACGGAAGAAAGGTGTGTGCCACGACCGGGGGACCGGCGGTACGGTATTACAACTTAAAGAGCCCCGCCCCTATAAACAACCCTCGGACATACGACTGCGAGAATATTCCTTTTCTCATTGCCTGCCTGACTCCACACTACTCGCCGCGTCGAACGAGCGTCTCTCCTTGATGAACTTGGGCCATGTGTTGGTCAAGACCAGATACTTGATGCTCATCTCTGAGTCGTCGAAAACGGAGTCGTTGAAGTTTTCGGGGATCTCGCCCCAGTAGCGCACGATCTCGGCGCTGTCGGCGTGGCGAGGAGCGTCGTCGAAAGGAGTGGCCGGGTCGGGAGACCTGCTCTCGCCACAGACGACGCGCGCCGCGGGCTCGAAGACGGCCTGCAGGTTCTTGAAGTCCTGCGACGACAGGTTGACCTGGAACTCGGCGCTGTTGCTGCTGATGAAGTCCATGTAGATGCGCAGGGCGCTCTCGTAGCAATCCCGGGAGAGCACATGGCTGGTCGAGTCCTTTTCGCTCTTGAGGCTCTCCGAATGCTTGTCCGAGTCCTTGCCGGGCACCAGGTACGTCGCCCTCCACGCCCGGACCCGCGTCAGGAAGGCAATGTTCTCGCCGGAAAAGTCACGCAGGGCAGAGAAGCTCTGGAGCGGCTCGGGGTTCTTGGCGAGGGTATGCTCGAGGGCATCCATGGTCAGGATGCTGTTGTTGCCAGCGCTGACGATGGAGTTGGCCTTGGTGCGCCCCATCCACGAGGACGAACCAGAGGAGCCCGAGTTGATGGCCTTGACGCCGTGGACGGTCGACCGCTGGCGAGATTCCCAGCGGGCGATGGAGTCGAGCGTCTCCTGGCAGAGGCTCTGCTGCTTGCGGACCTCCCAGCAGGGGACGAAGACGGTGAAGATTTCGAGCATCATGATGGACACGGCAATCCTGATTCGGTAAGTACAGCCTCGGTCGACCTCGGGTGTTACGAGGGCACCTACCACTGAGGGGGGATGAAGTAGTTGTTGACAGGGGCCATGCCCGGGACGTAGAGGGCAATGAGCCACATGGGAGCCGCGTGGAGACTATGCCAGGTTAGCCGATTGGGCACGACTACAACATCAGTGCGGCTTCACATACCCCGAGATGCAGCAGGCAATGGTCTGCATCCTCCAGCCCTGGGTGTCGCGGAGGCCACGAGCGCGCCAGAGGATAATTGGCGCAACGATCCACGCCCAGAATATCTGCCAGAAGACAGAGGGCCACCACTCCCATCCGCGACCCTGCTCGGACTTTTGTTCCATTGGCGTGCCGGTGACCTCGGTGCCGGGGACGCCAAACGAGGAGTGAAACTTGCGCGAGATGATGAACATGAAGAAAGTCATGAAGACCTACATGGTTAGCGACGACATCACCCGCTGCGGCTACAGAGCGAAGCTCACCTGGAATGCCATGCCGAGGCCGACGAGCAGCAGCATCTTGTAGCTATAGTCGAGCATCCTCCACCGGGCCACGAGCGTCTTGCGGATCCGGGGCTGCCGCGGGTCCCAGCCGAGGTCGGCCGTCTTCTCGACGTACTTCCTCTGCGCGTTGGCGACGTACAGGAACCTGCTGTTGGAGGCATGGAACAGCGCGATGCCAAACGGAAACCAGATGCCCATGATCCAGTACTCGGCCACCTCGGGCATGAGCGGGCCGTAGACGTAGCCGGTGGTGACGGCGAACCAGTAAAAGTGCAGCAGGGCGACGGCGGCAAACGACAGGCCCAGGCCTCTGATCCTCAGGATCGGCATGTCGCGCCGGGCGTAGAGGAAGAGCATGCCGCCGAGCAGGATGACGGTCCACACCACGGCGAAGACGATCCAGAAGATGCCGACCGCGTCGAGCCGCAGCTCGGGCTTGGTGTCGGGCGTCACGCCGAACTCGGAACCCATGGTCGCGGCGTGCCTCGGGGGCGGCGAGGGAATACGAATCCGACGTCGACAAGGGGTACGGGCACGGAGTATAGAAGGTAAAGGGGAGGGGAAACGACAGGACGGCGCACGGAAAGGAGCGAGCTAGTTATCCGACACAGGGAGTCACAGAGTCCAAGGGGCGCGGAGACGGGACCGTGGCGGAGGGAGGGGGCGGCGGCCGCGAGTCTCATAAATAAGAAATCAAGATCCAGAAGAGACGCGAAGCGCAACTTTGGAAGAAAGCCACTGACACCCCATGGATAGAGGCGTCGACTGGGGGGGACCGGGGAACGGACGCTCTCGCGGGGGGTCGGGTCCGGCCCGGGTCTCTCTCGCTCTCGAGTCCACCTACTCGGTTCTGCCGATCGCCGTCGCCCTGACCTGGTGGCATACAAAAGCAAGCAGAAGCCGTTGAAAAACGTGTAGTATCGCGATGCTGGGCAGGTAATCTTAACAAGCAACGAGACCCGTGCTCGCTCGCCCTTGGGGCCTGAGTGAGCACAGATGGGACCCCCGGTCCGCCTGCCCCCCCGGCCCACGGGCACGGCCGCGCGCCATTTGCTTTTGCTCTGAACCCCAGTTCGGCAGGGCACAAGTGTGACGGCAGCCACCGGGGGGGGCCCAACCTCAATCGACGAAGAGCTGTTAGTCGAGAGCTGTGACGACCTGGCGGGAGAGTTTCCGCGCACGACTCAAGCTCGCGAAGAGATGTGCGCCCTCCGGGGGAGCGTGGAACTACTGGCAAGCCATATCGTCACCGGAGCACAAGGACGAGATGGACAGCTCGTCCCAGGATCCGGGGAGCTTGCTTGCCGCCCGCCGCCTCCACCATCCCAGTCCTACGAGGAGAGCAGTCCGGTGTGACGGCACCGATCTGGCTGCAGTAGCCGTGGCGCTAGACGAGGGTCAACGACCAGGTTACAACGATCATCCCGTTCTGAACGACGACTTATGTAACAGACTGGCGGTCGGTTAATGTTGTGCTTTTTTCGCGTCCATACGCCCGCCTCGCCACGCCCATTGTCCCCGTCACGACGCATCAGCCGCAGGTTCCCTTCTTTTGCTGCGAGGGCCACGGAAACAGCGAGATCTCCCCGGAAACATCAACGGGCGTCGACCAGTGTCGACCACAACCACGCGCTGTGGGTGTCCTGGTGGAACACCGGGCTCCCAAGGCGTGATGCGACGAGCCTATGAGCGGGCGTGCCGCGGCGATGGCGCTGAGACCCAGAATCATGGTTCAATGGTTCATCCCTAAGGGTCCGGTTCGGGGGAGGATCATCAATCACTGGCGGCATGTCTGATCAAAGGCACAAGGAGAGCGCCCGGTCTCGCAGCAAGACGAAGGAACACGGTGGCGGCGGCTTCGAAACATTTATAAGTCATTTTGTTTCCTTCTTCCTCTCGTGTTTCTCGACGGCTGCCGGCTCAGCCGTCCGTCAGCCACGTTGGCGTCTGCGAAAAGGAAAACGCAGCGCAGCCCTTTCAAGCCCAACGCACGGCACGGGTAGGGCACTCTTCCAAGCCAACCCTGCTCGACGAGTCGGTCAGCTCGGGCTCGTGGAGGACGCGTGCTACGCTCGAGGCTAGAGGCGCGGCTACTCTCGTCACACACTTCCCTCTTTACCCGGCCGCCGGGCGAGAATTAGCTTTGCGGCTTGACGAGACGCGAGCTCCTGGCTGGTGGGATCGTCCGCTCCGTCAAGCCGCACGAGCTACTGTTCCCCTACCCGTACGAAGTACAGCTCGTCGTGCGGATGGGCCCGGTGAGCCAAGATGCTGGCCTGGCCGTCAGACGCGCGTGAAATGAGATGAGCTGCGGACGAGATATTGGCTGGCCGCAGGAACCGCTCCGCTCGCAGCGACACATGCTTTTGCCAGCGCCCGAGACTCGCTGAGCTGTCAATTCGCGCGGGGCCCGGGCGGGCGACACGCGACAGCAGGGAGAGGCCGTTTTTTCGTATTAAACCAGCCGTCGCGCTGTCCATGGCTTCGTTGTCGGCCGCGCCGTTGATCGACAGCGGAGGCTTGCCCTAGCAGCGCCGCTACCAACGCCTCCCGCGCAGGCTTGTCGTTCGCACGGGCTGCCGAGCAAAGGAGTCGAGAGCCAATCCGACTCATCAAACGCATCGGGGAATCGTCGCGGGTAGGTTGCGCTATGACGGCCTATTACCAGGCGCCTGGGAGCGTCGCCGTTGCGGGCGGACACACGGCAACCCCAGGGATCACAACCGCCTGTGGACTTGTCCACCGCAATGGCCGCTCGATGTGATGGTTGCAGTGCCGTGGCATGCGCGTCCATGTCCGGCTCTGGCTGTGCACGGGCAGCGGGAGCGCGGGCGATGGTACGACTGCGAAGTACGGGGTCATACCTGTTCTCCTGCCAGACGACAGACGATGCTCGTACAACACCAAGTTCTGCCTCTTGCGAGTCACTGTCTGATCGGCTGCCTCTGCTGCACGCTTGGCTTTTCCCTTGCGCCATCTTGTCGGACCGTCACAAATCACCTCCTGTCAACTCGGCACCCCTTGCCTGGGGGATCCAAATGGCCACCCAGCTCGCCCGGGGTAGACGAGTTAAGAACGCCTCCGCGCCATTGCCGAGCAATCCCAGCAAGCAGGGTTCCCAAAGCAGTATTCAGTTGCTGGCGCCCCGCCGCCACACAGGGCGCTGGTCTTTGCGGCTTAGCACGACGGAGCAGCAGCCACGGATGGTTTTCGGAGATGAGACGCGGCAGATGTTGCGTCTTCGTCGACGTGAGCATCGGGTATCAGGCTGCCAGTGCCCTGGATGCGACTGGATTGTGGCAGGTTGCCAAGAAGCGTCGAGGCCGTCACCGCTGCCTCATTGCCGTTGCGCTCGCTGCGTGCCTGCGATGAAAGTAAATTACAGCTCATGATGTGATGCAGCTGCGGATCGCACGTCCCGCAACAGGGAACCAGGGAAGCCGTCCTGGCACCGTGGCCAGGGCTTGCGTTGTCGTCACGCACCACGTATCTATCTTGCCGGCCGGGCATCGATACGCAAAGCACTCGTACACTGTACTCGTAATGCACTGTCCTGGAAATACGGCGACATCGGCAAACATGCCCACCGCCGCCGACCACGGCGCCTGCTTCTCTCCCCTCGCCTCCCCGTCACATCGACTAACGCCTCGCCAGCAGGAAAAAACACCCTCCGTCTTCATGCCGTCCAGTAGGCGTCTCCAACTCGGCCCTTGGTCCCTGCTGGTGGAATGCCCACGTCCGAGCGCACGGCGTGGCTCGGGTGCTACCCATTCCAGGCTCGCCAGGGTCAAGTGAAGCCGTCCGGGCCAATAATCTCGGGATGGCGCTCGTCGATGACATCATTGACCTGTCGGCACTTCATTCACTGCATGCTCGTACATGGACAAATCGTGACATGTCCCTGGGACAATCACGCGTCGGGTTTTCTCGTAGAGTTGGAAACAACAGCCCAGTTCTTGTGCCACTGATCGCGGCAACCTCCGAAGGCTGTGTTGCTTGCTTTGTCGATCCACAGTCCCTTGGGGTGGAAAGAGAAAACGTCTCTCGGCGATGACTGAGACAGCATGTCTGACACGTTGGCCAACGGCGAGAGAACAAGCTCGGGTGGCAGGGCCGCCATGAGGCCGCTGGCAAAGCAACAATCGGTGGGAGATTGTGCAATCATCCAGGCATGTTCCAGAAGCGCGGCGCCGGAGCAACAGCGCGTGGGAGCGGACGGATCCACGTGTGATGGCTCGGGATGCCACCCGAGATGGGCGAGGCCCCATGCCCTGGCTCTGGACACGTGAGACGAGATGCACGCGGAAGGACGGCCGTTGGGGCTGGGAATCTGCACCGTGCCGGGACAGGCGCATTATCGATATCAATACAGTAGTTGTAGTACAAACAGGGTGCAGGCAACGGCTACGTGCAGGCCATGGACACCGGGGCGGTCCAAGCGGCTCCATCTGCTCGGACTCGCTACCGCACTCTCGGGCCAAAGAAGGGATCTCGCCGCGATTCTTCGGAGTGCTTCTGGAACCACATGTCTAGTCGAAGCTTCTTGCCCCATTTGCCTGCACACGGGCCTGGCGCGCGGTGACGGCGATGGCCGAGCCTCATCTGCTGTGCCATGCGCGCCATGCATAGCGTGAGGTGCTCCGCCGTGGCCAACGCGGCGACGGCCACGATCGACCCCTGGGGTGCTGCCGTCGCGCGCAGCACGCCGCCGCAAGATGAGGACAGAGGCGTTCACGGCGTCGCACAACAGATCGGCTTTCGGCGCGGTGCACCTCGCGCGCCCGGCGGCCGCGGCCAACATTGGCCCGTCGAGCAACACGTCCAGGAAGCCTATACCGGGAGGCTCATGGATGCGAGGCCGCGGAGGATGTGCACGTGAAGATGTAGATGGCGACCCGTTGGGTCCGGGTCACGGCCGGCGAATGTGGGCCCCGCTCCGGGTCTTCCGGGTCCGGGTGGATGAGCCAGGAGCGGGGCAGCGACGGAGGCAACGGCGGCCACATAGAGGATGTGGCCGACTGCGGCGGCACCCTGCGGAGACCGTGGCAGCGATGGCTTGAAACTAAAAGAGTCGTGGATTGGCGAACTGCTACGCTTGAAGTGGCAAACTCGTTGGGCAGCACTGTGTAATCATGCTTGCCAGCAGAGTCGAAGTAGACCAGGGCGAAGATTCTGGCCCCCAAACTGACCACCCGCTCTCCAGAGCAGCGCCAACCACAACATGCCCTCACCTCGATCACATCACCAAAGACCATCATCGTGGAGGCATCGTCCACGGCAAAGGCGCTCATGACACCTCCGCCAGAGCTGGAGTCGGGCTTACCCTGCACCGGCGGATGAGGCCGTGGTGTGCCGTAGACCCTCCTGCGTCATCATCTCCGGGCTGCTCAGTCTCCTCCGGAGTTTGGAAGCGATACTGGCGCATTTCTTACCGGTCGCGCGGCGTCGATCTATCATACTGTAAGTCGGAGAACCTGTGACCGGTTTCCCGGGTTGCGCGGAATGCGACGCCTGCGCGGAGACCAAGGCGTGCGACCTCCCGCAAGTCTCGTCATCCAACATCTCAAGCTCGCCAGCGGCGTGGACAGAACATCCCGCGCCTCGGGAGTCGTCATGAGTTGCCTCCCATTCATCATCGCCGGTCCGCCACCACCCAGCTGTGCTGCAACCCCAACCGGGGCTGGCTGCAACCCTCGATAACCTCCGTGATAGCATCGTCGTAATGCCCGATGCCGAGGAGACACGCCTCGTCACAAGCGAGTTTGCATGTGATGCGTGCTTTCAGGACGATAGTCGCATTGCATCTCTCTGTTGCATCCAAGCCAGGAGAAACGGACTGCTGATGTTCCCCTAGCCTTATCCATGCGCGACATAAATAGCACGAACCCGCATAGCATGGATGTACGCTGCACTGCGCAGCCATCCTTGGACGATAAGGCAGCTTGTCAATTACCAGGTATGCCGTGCATAGCCAAATGACGGAGCACACATGGGGGAGGCTTCGACGGTGCCAATCAGCCGGGTTGGACCAGGGACCACATGCATCTGCAGTCGCACGACATCGATATTTGCCCCCGGTGATGGCATCTTGACCCCTTGCGGCAACCCACGGAGAGGCCCATGCAGGTGCAGGACGCTGAGGCTGCCTAATCTGGAATCTCTGGGGTTTGGCGGGTCCAATGCAACGACGTCGTGTGCCGATGCCGAGCTCGACCTGTAGCACCAGTCTCGTGGGATGCTCGTTTTTGACATCGGCTTCTATTCCCAAAGTAGTAGCTACGTCCCGCGTATCATGGATGGTATCCTACAGTTGCAGCCAAACGCCGGCCGCGTGGACGGATCGGTCCATCACCGTCTCCCCTTCTTCACCTTCTTGTTCCTCGTCCCCTCCTCCTCGCCACCCGCCTTCCTCTTCTTGCGTCCTTCCTCCAGCAGCTTCGTCATGCCTTCCGTGGCCTTGAACTTGGGGTTTGACGGGTCAATGGCGAACTCGTGGCTGTCGAACACGGCCTTGAACCGGTCATCGCCGACATCCATCTCAAAGTCTTGTTGCAGGCCGCCCCTGTCCTCGCCGTCCTTACCCTTCTGGTTCTTCTTGCTCTTCTTCTTGCCCTTCTTCTTCTCCGCGCGCAGGATCTCGTTCATGTCGAAATGGTCCAGGTGACCAGCTTGCTCGTCAGCCCCTTCAGCCATGACTTTGGAAAGACGGGCCTTTTGCTCCGCTGACTCTGCCTCGACAGCCTCACGAGCCGCACGCTTCTTGAGCCGTTCCTCCTTACGAACAGATGCTTTTGAGACTGTTGCGGGGCCTTCCGTAGTGAAGAACGGGTCGTTGAACCCGAGATCATCGCCGTCACTGCCGTCGTTGCCATCATCGCCACCACGCTCCTCAGCCGCTTTCCCCTCCTCGCCATCACCACCTTCCACGGCCTCTCGCTTGGCCTTTGCACTTTGCCGCTTCCGTTCCTTGCGCTCCCTCTCCTTACGCTTGTACTTTTCAATGGTGGTTTCCTCACCCTCAGGCTGCTTCGACTTGCTGTCCGTTAGAGCCGGGGCGAATGTGATTTGCATCTCGCCGACGGGCCCATCCTTGGATGTCTTGGGCGTAGGCTCCTCTGTGAGGCCCAGTGCTTCTCTCATCTTCTTGCGGGCGAGCTCCTTCTTTGACAGTTTGGGCTCCTCGGCCTCGGCTTCTTCAGCGTCAGTCCCCTCGAGCTCTTCCTCCCCCTCGCTGTCGCTCGCCAAGTAGGCTCGCAAATCGTTCTCCTCGAGCTCTTGTCGGCTTCCGTTGAAGGCCCTCTTGATAGACTCCTTGCGGGAGGCTTCCTCAGGATGCATGTCCCACGTGAGCTTCACCTTGGAGCTCTGTAGTGCGTTTGTGACGAAGTCGACGGGCTTGTATGAATCGGGGACCTTGTCGCACTGGTCACGGGGCTCGTCGTCGAATGTGATGTCGTCGGGAACAAATCTCAAGTCGATGACGTTGGAAGAGGATTGGTACTCGGTTCCGTCCGTCGCCTCGTAGATGTGCTGCGCCGTCTCTGGGCTGGAGCAGACCATCACAGCGTAGTAGTAGCGTAGGCGATCCAATTGATACGACCGTAGCGCGTCGCTGTCAAAGTCCTGATCGTTGCCCTCCGTCATGAGCTCCTTCTTGATCCTCTCGTCCTCACTCTCGCTATCGGCGTCGCTATCGGCGTCGCTGTCACTGTCGCTGTCGTTGTCGCTGTCGCTGCTGTCCGAATCTTCCGAGTCTTTTGGGTCGTTCTTGAACAGGGCTTTTGGGGGCCCTTCAATCTCCTCCTGCTGCATCCGCTCCTTGCCAAACTCGCTGGGGTATATGGAGACCGAGAGGACTTTGCCGGATTTGTCTGGTATGAAGCTCGAGAACAGGGCCATCAGGTCGGTGGACTTGACATGGTCCCAATCCAGGTTGACAATCGCTATGCGATTCGTGACCTCGCCGCTCTCCACTTCTGCCTGTTCGTCCTGGAACCGCTGCATGTCGCCTTCGGAGATGATGGCAGCTCCCTCGACTCCCTCGTCCTCCTCATCCTCGTCGGAGTCGTCGTCTGATTCGGACTCGGAAGCCGAGAAGCCGCCACCTCTGGCAGGGTCCTGTTTCTTCTTCGCAGATCTCTCGTGGGCTGCCAAAAGCTCCCTCTGGACAAGCTCGTCCGCGTCCACCTCCGCGTCGTCTTGATCATCTTCGTCGTCGTCCTCATCTTCCGCCTGATAGAGGCGTTCGAGGGCCTTCTTTTTCGAGTCTGACTTGATCTTGCGGCCGTATCGGTCTACCTTGGCAGTGGCGGTGAAATCGTCGTCCTTGAGCATGCCCGAGAACCTCTTGTCGATCTTTGTCCTGGTGTGCTTCTTTGACGGCAGCCGGAATCGGGGGTCGGTTTCGAAGCTCGCGAAGCGCGCGTCGGCGATACGGTCAGAGGACGAGCCTCCATCTTTCTTCTGGCTCTTCATGGCGTGGGTGATGTGGGCTTTGTCTGCGTGCGATGGCCGTGTTCAACTGCAGCATTATGGAGGGGCAGCAGAAAGTCTTGAACTGCACTGGAATTTTTTTTGCCAGGCGGTGACATTTCTGCCACGGGCGGTGAGCCTTTTATTGCCAAAACTGGCAGAAAGCCCTCTGCTTCGTCCAGGGACAGTTTCTTGCGAAGCATTCTTTTTTCTATAGGGCTTCTTCACCTGAGGCCATGCATTGTCACTCAAGTAAGACTACATGGATTGTGAGACTGCCTGTGAGCTGCCGGAGATGACCACGGTCCGACTACATGTACAAGCCGGTCTGGTTGGCTTGCGACCAGTGTCCAACCATGCGCTGATTCGCGAACCTACGTGCCGGTAGAACCCCTTCAAACAATGCCGTTTAAGAGCTGCTCACGCTGCCTGTGCCAGCCGGAGATAACATATTTGGCTTCTAGCCATCTTCGGAGGAAGAATCTGCGGTGAGCCCTGGAACTCCAGGTTTGCGCCGTGTCTGCTGAGGTTGTATTGAACCAAATATTTTACTAGACGCAAAGGCGAGATTAAAAAGTCCTCAGTAGAGAACAATGAAGGAAATTTGTGCGCCTTTGCATACACATGGAACCCATTTGCATCGCCGAAGGGAGATCTGGCCGTTCGTATTCACCTTCAATCTTAACTAGCACGTTCACTCGAGTAGGCGCAGCCCGTTACTCAGAGATGCAGATGGGACGTCAATCGGGGCAAGGTGACGCGATGATGTATGTGCAAGATGGTGGGTTGACTGAACCACAGCGGCCGTCTCAATCTCTAGCCGCCGGGCTTACAAGAGTGGAACCATCGTCGTTGCTTTGGGGGTTATTGTTGATGCAGGGCTTGAACAGTGGGCGCATTACCACAGAGAAACAAATCATCATTAATGTTAAAATTGAAGAGCCGAGTTGTCTAATAGTCTATTGTACAGCTTTTTGTAAATATACTCAAGTCGGAACCCGAGACCGTCTTAAGCGGATTCCTTGCTCTCTGTGCCTTTGCTGGGATTGCCAACCTCTTTCGCCTGCTCTGCAGCGCGAGCCTTCAAGCTGCGCCATTCCACCAAAAGACTGCCAATGACAGTCAGGGCACATGTAGCTGTGACCATGTAGAACACCTTGACAATGGCGGCACTATAGTCAGAAAGGAGTGTGTTGAGGTCATCTCCGGAAACCAGGCTCCTGAGTTCAGTGGCGCCACTGCGAGTGACAGCATCAGCACTGATGCCTGGGAGATTAGTGAGTTTCGAGACGAGACTGTTGATGAAGATGTTCTGGGCGACGGGCAGAAACACAGCAGAGCCAAGGAAGCGAACAAACATGACGAGCGCGGATCCAGTCGCAATGTCTGATCTGTCCAGAACAGTCTGAGCCACGTTCAATGGCTGCTGCGAGCCAAAGCCAAGTCCAACTCCGAATATGACCTGGTAACCGATCCACTCGGCGTGGCCGGTGTCTGGAGTAAAGGTTGACATGAGGCCGGCGCCGATGGGCATGATTATTGAGCTGAGTATGAAGAATGGTGTGTAGTAGCCGACTTTGGAGATGACGACGCCGGAGGAAAGAGAGCTGATAACCACCGAGAGGATCATTGGCAGCAGCATAATTCCCGACTTGACGGCACTGGCACCTTTGATGGCCTGGAACCAGATTGGGAGATAGTAGAGCATGACGAACATGCCGGCGCCTTGGAAGAAGCCGAACCAGGAACAAGCTGCAATGCTGCGTTTCTTGACGATGCGCGGAGGAACGGTGCCATCTTCCTGCTTCCAGATCTGAATCGCGACAAACGCAAGGCAAAGGACGCCGCAAAGTATGAGGAGGACGATGATGCGGGCGTCGTTCCAAGGATACGTTGTTCCTCCCCACTGAAGAGCCAGTACCAGACATATAATGCCTGGGAAGAAGACGAGATTGCCGACTGGGTCTAGTTGCTTAAATTTGCCCATCCACCCGGCGGCTGGGGTATCGATATAATGTTTTGGTCCTGAAGTCATTGTACCTTGTAAGCAATGTGATATATAACCCTAACCCTGGAGAACGGGGGTTTGTACTAGAGTCACCAAGAAAAGAGCCAAGTAGAGAGCAGCCATGATGATGATGCGCTTCTGATTGCTGGGATATGGAGCAGAAGCAACGACAGCAGAAGCGTCCGTCTCCTTTTCTTGCTTCTCTTGCTTCTCTTGCTCCTCCATCCTGTCCGTCTGGTCGGTACTTGGCCGTGGCATGTTGTCACGTGATGCTGCCTCTGACATGGTGGAAGTGTGAATGCGAAGTGTTTTCTCTGCCGAAGAGTGCAAGATTGGTGACAGGAAAACATCAAAGAAGGCTTTTCTTTCCAACCTTGCCGGTATTTGTATTTAATCATCCGACCGGTGCTCGGCCTGCTTTTTGGGGTTGTTCCCGATTGTCGCCCGTCGCCTCATCGCTTCTCGGTGCTCAAAATTGCATTTTTCGCCCCCGAGCCCCGAGATCCTCCCTCCATCATCAACTTGCGTCAATCGCCTTTCGATCGCCCGCCCAGGCTGTTTTTGTTTTCTTGCTGAACAAATACAACTTGGCCATGTATTCAGGGGAGCAGCCCGGGTCAGACGGCGATGTCAAAAGCCACTCTTGTTTGACCTGTCGGCAGCGCAAGGTCAAATGCGACCGGCACAATCCTTGTTCCAACTGCGTCAAGGCGGCTCGGCAGTGTAGCTTCATCCCCCCGGTGCGCGGAAAGAGGAAAAGGACAAAAGCTCCCAAAGAGGGGCTCCATGCGAAATTGAGACGATATGAGGAGCTGCTGAAGTCACATGGCGCAAAGATTGAACCGTCTGAGTATGACGGCGACTCGGATTCGGAAATGGCGTCTCAGCCTGACGTGCATATGGCTGAAGACGCCGCCGCCCAAGGCAAACCCGGCCCTGGCTCCTTGGCGCTTGACGAGATGAAGCCAAGACTCATAGATAAAGAAGGGTCATCGAGATACTTTGATAGGTACGCTCGTTGCTTCCAACCCGAGATTTAATGTTACTGAACTCTCCTAGTTCTCTTTTGTCTGACCTGGGAGGGGAGGTAAGTCTGACCCCACCCCCTCTCTCACTGCTGAAAGCATCTTTCCTGACTATCAATAGTTTCTTTATCCAGAAGAAGAAGGCATTGTTGCGTCCTCACATGAGTCTGGCCTCCTCCTTGGTTCTCCTGAGCAATCTGGTCTTGCGCCACTCACTCACTCCAAACCCGAAAATCTCACAAGCCTCCACCCTCCCTACCACATTTTGCTGAAGCTATGGGATATTTATGTCGATCGCGTTGACCCTCTCCTGAAAATACTGCACCTTCCGACGTTCTGGTCCTCGCTAACGAATGCGCTTCAACATCCTCAAGATGTTTCGAAGAGTCTGGAAGCACTCATTTGCGCATTCTATCTGGCTATAACCACGTCTTTAGAAGAAGACGAATGCCGGAATTTACTCGGAGGACAGAAATCGGTCATATTTGCGCGGCATGAACGCGCAGCTCGCCGGGCGTTGGGAACCGCGGGATACCTGCACACTTCTAACCCGATGACTCTTCAAGCATATGTCATGTTCCTTGTAAGCTGCAACTCCTAGAATTCTTTGTGGTGCGTTGCTAACTTAAGAAGATGGGAGTGATAACCAATCAACGGTGTGATACTCTGTTTGTCTTATCGGGAGTTGCCGTACGACTTGCGCTGAAAATGGGCCTGCACCGCGATGGCTCATCCCTCAGCCTCTCTCCGTTCGAAACAGAAATGCGGAGCCGGCTCTGGATGCATATTGCTCACTTGGACTTCAAAATATCCGACTTGATAGGTGCAAAACCATCCATGGACCTTTCTTCGGGCGATGTCAGGAGGCCTTTAAATGTCGAAGACGAAGACCTCAGCCCTGGCATGGTGGATCTATCACCGGAGACTAACGGAATCACTCCCATGGTGGTTTGTCTCATCAGATGCGAAATGTCAGATTTTCTACGTAAATTCTCCTCGCCGTTTCCAAACGACAATCGCTGGGACACGCTCAACAACCCCGGTATCACACTCGCCAAACAGGATACCATGATAAAACAACTCGAGGACCTTTTCGAAAGGAAATATCTGCGATATTGTGATCCGTCGAACACGCTCCATCAGTTGGCATCAATCATGGTTCGGTCAGGAATGTGCAGGATCAAGCTACTTGCTCACAGCCCGCGAAGATTCGCCAATCGTGGCGTCACGGTTCCCCGAAGTGAACGCGACGTCATCTTCACAAATGCAACCAAGTTGTTGGAATACGTGAATTTGGTTCGGGGCAATCCAAGCTTGGAGAAGTACATGTGGCAGGCCGGCTCGAGCTTCCTTTGGACCTCACTTCTCCACGTGCTCATTGAAGTTCGACACCGCAAAGTGGGACAAGAGGTCGACCGGGCATGGCAGTTGATTAGAGTCGTGCTATCGAAATACCCTCAAATGTTCGAAAAGACCACTGGATCTGTATATACTGCGCTGGGGAAATGGACGCTAGAAGCTTGGGACGACTGTCTCGCAGCCAACACGGCCGAGGGGATTCCAGGAACGTCGACGCCTGAGTATATCAGTGCGATTCGACGTTGTCGAACACCGCCGTCGGAGACTCCGCCCAACCAGAAAGATCTAACAGATCCTGGACTCGTCACTGGAACATCGGCTGGCTCTCTCAATGTCCAGGCTCGAAGGCACGAGAGAAACCCTCCCAATCTCGAACCTTTCGCCTCCTATGATTTCCCTACTCTTTCAGCTTTTGAGATTGACCCAGAAGAATGGATCCAATGGGACAATTTAGTTGTTGGAGAGGGCTGGGCTCAGACGGATATAATGTAACAGTTCTGCTAGAACTGTTTGGTCTTGCATTCGTAAATGCTTTCAGCATATGATGCTCCATGAATCAGTATAAACAAGGCGAACCGAGGTTAGGGTTGGCAGGATGGCGGATAGACATCATGATGACCATGCCGTTGACGGAATCCTATCGCTTGTTGTGTATGCCAATATGTCGGGGACAGAAAATGCTCCGAGGCAAAGCGGTACCTGATGATCCCATGGTATCATTGAACTCGCGCGCTCACATGGCTCATCCACGTGAAAGCTTCATGCCTGACCTGGGAGAGGGCGCGAGGGGCTAGAGAGCCGAAGGCTGTGGAAAAGAGGGGTGAAATTCGATGCCCCTTTTGCCTCTAGTAGTAAAAGGGGGATCTGGCGGCAGGGCCAGCAGCCCAGGCAGGAGCCCAGCTAGGCGGAAAGGAAATTGTGTATCAATGCCCTTTGGAAGGACGATATCCCGAGAGCTTCCTGGACACAGACCTTGGAGTGTGAAAGTTCGGGCCTGTGAAGTTGAGGCTGTCGAGAAGCCGGCTACATGCCGTGCAGTGACGGGTGAGATTGACATAAAGTGTCTGGAGCCTGGCTTGTCCCGCCGCCGCGTCGGTCTCTGAGCAAGCATATACTCGCAGTCCTCCTTGCCCAGTCGCCATGATGGAGTGCGGAATGCCAGGCTCAAATATCAATGCACTATCCCCAGCTTGTAAAGGGTTGCTGAACATGAGCCTAGTGCTGCCATAGAAAGTTTCTTGCAGAGCTGCTGTCGGTCCCCTTGCCACGTTTGGTCCGCAAACATGGGCATAGAGCAGTTGCCCATGTACTCGTACGAAGTACTCGTAGCCAGTGCTTATTATTACCCGTACTTGGTGCCCCCACAATCCCACATGTCATCAGCTCCACGATGTTAAATCGCGAGGCAATCGCGACGACCCATGCCTCAACGTCAGCGATTGAACTCCACACCTGGATCTTGGCTTCTCTGCCTGGTTTGATTAATTGACTGATGCAATTCTCCGCCCCTGAAGATGGCACCGGCGAGTTTTGTTTGGAATGCCAAGGGGCAATCTAAGCCGACATGAAAGAGGCGCGAACGGCCGATTGTGTGGCAGACGCGCCTCCTTGCTAGGCGCGTGTACGAGGGATTTGATCGTGCAGCTGCAACGATCCATATTTGGCGGGTCGCTGCGCAAGATGGGGGATCGACAGCGAAGGGCACGGGATATCCCAGTAGCGCGCAGCCACATGTCTACATACCTAGTCATGCCCAGTACTGGAACGACCTCAGGCTATCACGCATATATAACCGGCCCTGCAACGATTTCTTATAGGCTGTATACTAGCCCTCAGAAATTTTCGGCTACTGAGCGCGTGGATACGTAGCCAAGATACGGAGTCCTCACACCGCAATCTAAACTGAGCCTATCGGACCATTGTGAGGAGCAAGACTGCGGTTGAGGGTTGATGGCGTACAACGGACTTCAAGCCACTGTACTTGTAGCAGGAATTTCAGTATAATATCAAGCGAGTGGTGTCATTTTGACTTTGTAGTGCGAGTTGAGGGAGGTCCTCCCTCCCTGCGTCCCCGTCGGATCATATGTGGTTATGGGTCTTTGCTTGGCTCCCCGCTCTTGGCTCATTGCCCGATGATAAAGACTCACGATGAGGGAGCCCGGCCAGCCCACTGGAGAAATGGCCGGTCCGCGATATGTGCTGCGTGTAAGCAGAGAGGAGGCGGGTGGCTTGCTCTCAAAACCGGAGGCAGTCTCGCATCATTGTCCTCTCTCCTTCTGTCATCAACTCTTTTCCGTCTCAACCTCAGAGACCTGCTCGGTACTTACCCGCCTGTAAGCATTTGTTTTCGTCTTTTAGTTGATCTCAGCATCACGACACTCCTTGCTCGGCTTCCGCCAACTTACAATCCTTTACATACGATACTGTAACAAAGTGACGACCATGGCTCTCTCTCCCATTGGCGTCGGCGCCAATGGTGCGCTCAACGGCTACTGGGTACGTCTTCGCCTGTCAAGATACCCTGAACGTCTTTGCTAATACGACCTAGGGCCAATCTGAGCCAAACTATTTGAGGGACTTCTGTGATAGTGGCGTGGAGTATGTCACGCTGTCCTTCATCAACAATGCCCCGGAACATGACCCGACAGGCAATGAATATCCCTCTATCAACTTCTCGAGTTTCTGTGGCGCTGCCGGCTTCATCGGCCCAAATGGCAAAGAGACTGCGCTTCTCAAAGACTGTAACTCGCTGAAGAGGGATATTCCTTACTGCCAGTCGCAGGGAGTCAAGGTCATCCTCAGTATCGGTGGCGAATATGGGCCATCGAACAACTATAAAGTCACGACTGATGAGAATGGCGAGTACTTTGCCGAGTTCTTGTACGATGCATTCGGGCCTTACAACGAAACAAGTGGGAGGCCCCGTCCTTTCGACAGCGAGTCGGCCCATGTTGCTGTTGATGGCTTCGACTTTGACATTGAGGCTAAGCTTGGTACGCACTCTCCTAACCAGCCGCTTGAAGTTGACTGGCTGACCACATTTGTTTGCAGACAACAAGCCCTTCATTGCCATGATCAACAAGTTGCGCTCTCTTGACGATGCTCTTCTGATCACCGGCGCTCCTCAGTGTCCCACCAACCCCGATTACTTCTACATGCAGGACATGATCCAGGAGGCCGCTTTCGACGCGCTGTTTATCCAGTTTTACAACAACCCGGTCTGCGATGCTATCCCCAAAAAGGATCCCCGGGAGGGCGAGTTCAACTATGATGACTGGGTGGAAGTCGTTGCTGGAAGCAAGAAAAGTAACACGAAGTTGTTTATCGGCCTCCCGGGCTCGCGAGAGGCTGCTGGTAGTGGATACATCCCGCCCGAGAGCGTCAAGGAGCTGGTCTGCAAGTACCGGGATGCAAGCAACTTTGGCGGTATCTCGCTGTGGGACCTCAACTACGCTGCCAAAAATGATGTTGGGGACATGAGCTTTTACGAGCATGTGAAGAACGCGCTCAAGTCGGACTGCAAAGCTGATCCCACGACTACCTCGACGACCACCTCGACGACCACATCGACGTCCACGACTTCGACCAAGTCCTCCTCGACGACCGACAGCAGCACCGAGGCTACCACGACCACCTCGACCAACGTGACCACAGCCTCTGTTCTTGACGTCACGTCCACTTCCAGCTCGGCTCACGCTACTTCCTCCAGCCCAGGCATGTGGTCTAACTCGACCATCACCTCGAGCACGTCAGTGTCTCTGACCACCAGCACCGTCTACACCACCTCGGTCTACACCGTGACCAAGTGCCCGCCGCACGTCGCCGACTGCCCCGAGTATGGCCACGTCACCACGGTGACTATCCCGCTGTACACCACGATCTGCCCCGTGACCCAGACCGCCCTGCCTAAGCCGAGGCCCACCGAGAAAGCCAAGCCAGCTGCACCCGTCGAGTTGCCCCTGACCACGAGCACCGTGTACACAACCACGACCCGCACCATCACCGCGTGCCCTCCCGAGATCACGGACTGCCCCGAGGGCAAGGTCGTCACCGAGGTCATCCCGTGGTACACGACCGTCTGCCCCGCCAAGGAGACGGAGAACGCCAAGATCCCCCAGCCCGCTCCCCCGAGCCCTGGTGGTGTCAAGCCCTCTCAGAGGATCGCGCCCATGAAGCCCACCGCCGTGGCACCCAAGCCTAGCTACGGTGGCCGCAACTCCTCTTCCGGCGTCGCCATTCTCACACAAAGCTGGACACGCACCGCTGTCGGTCCCGCGACCATCACTATCAAGCCCGTCCAGGCCGGTGCCTCGAACCTGGCTATTGGCCTCACAGGTCTGATTGCCTTGGTGGTTGTCCAGGTGTTGGCCCTGTAGGCTGCAACACGGGAATCTCTTTGGGAGTTTTTTGCATTATAGCCTTCTACTTCTGGAACATGATGATTGCGAGGGGCTTGCGCCATCTGCTTGCGTGAGCCACCAGCGCAATTGCATTTCTTAATTACATGACTTACGGCTCTCATGTCTTCGACGCAGCGTGCGCACATTAAAGAGTCTGGGTGATTCGTGCTCGATCGACTCATACTATCAAGTCTTAGCATAGTAGGTTCTAGCTCGGCAGTTGAATATTACTGTAAACAGCTCGTCTCCGTTTCCATACAGCCCATACCTCTTTTATCCCAGAGAATGAAACGCAAACGGGCACCTCCAGCTATCCTGCTCTTGTGGCCTTAAGTGACTCCCTCCATCCTCCACGGTCGCCAAAGGCCGAAGCGCGGCGCCGAATCGGTGCGATTACTGAGTCCCGGATACAGCTGTGCCATATCCCCATAGCGGGCATAGTAGGAGATTGTCAGCATCTACCCCGATGACAAGCCTACAATAAGGCCTCGACTAGCATTGCCTTCTCCTCCTCGACCAACCTCGATTTTGCACACTCCAGCGCTTCCTTGAGATCCCCCACCGTTCGAACTCTCACGCCCTTCATCCATTCCTCTGCATTCTCCGTCGTTTGTCCCCATCCGACCTCCGACCCGGCTGCTGCCTCCGCGATAGCAGCGTAGTTCGGCGTGGGCCGGAACGAGGTGTTGATCTCGTCATCGGACGCCGAAGCACTAAGGCCAGCGGGGTAGACGAGCTGTGCCGAGTTGCGAGGCGCTTTCCAGCCTGGAAGACAGGTAAGCATCGTGTGAGGTGGTCTGGCCGTTTCGACCATGCCAATGAGTGACTCACCCCCATTGTTCAAAACGATTGTCAAGATCGGGATCTTGTACTTGCTTGCCACCCACAGGGCACTGGACGGCGCGGCGCACATGAAGCTTCCATCGCCGACTACCTGGCACACAAGACTCGGCTTGCGTGGCGACCCCCCCTCTTGCTCCAGGTCTGCGAGTGCCATTTTGACGCCCAGCGCCGCGCCGTTGCTCCACCCGATACCTGTTGCGCCACAGTTGATCCAACTTCCTGGCCGACTAGGCTGCAGCTGTTCGAACAGTAGCTGAGCCGCCGTGACGGCTTCGATGACAAAGGTTGTTGAGTCCGGAAGACATGTTTTCAGGAGCCTGCCGATGTTATTTGCGTCCAGCTCTTCGTGATCACCTAAACGAGGTTGAGAAGCAATGCTGGCCAGTCGATCCTGGTGGACCCGGGCGCGCGCATCTCGGCGAGCTGCATACGTGGGACCTCGGAGTGTGGTTGTGAGCAAGGCATCGCCCTTGATATGGTCCACCAGCTGTGTGAGCGCGGTGAAGCTCTCCGCCTTCCAGCGTCCGTGGGCAGGGAAGAGAGAGACCGGTATCTGTTGATTCAGGGGGTCGCTGTCCACGTGGTAGATCCTGGCGCTCTTCGGAGGCGGATTGGAAGACGGGATCCAGGGCACGTCGCAGTCCAGCAGCAAGATCACGTCGGCATCCCGGGTGCATTCGTCGGTGCTGAGGCGGAAGCCTTCGGAAGCAATGTGGGAGAAGGGGAAGGACACATCACTACCACCCGTATCATGGACGCGGATGCCGGGAATGAGATCCGCCAAGGCTACAAGAAGCTCTGGAGTCCGGCGATCGCGGCCGGAGTAGCCCGTGATGATAAGAGGACGTTGGGCCTTGACGAGCGCTGCGCAGATGTCGCGGACAGCATCGGCGGGAAGCGCACTGGGCCCGATGGGCACCCATTGATCTTGATCCAGTGAGTACGACTGAATCTCTTGCGCCAGAACCTCTCGTGCGCAGGCGATATAGGTTGGTCCTCTGGGCGTGCTGCCTGCGAATTGAAGGGCGCGTCCGACGATCTGCTTGGCGTTGAGTCCGGTGCGAATTTCACCTGTATACCTGCAATACTGTCGGACAATGGCTTTCTGATCTGGTGCTTCTTGCAACCAGTGCATGTACTCTGTCCGGGAGCCAGGAAGCTCGCCGGACTCGGTGTATGGGCATAAGCCAGCAAGGATCAGCACTGGGACGCGGCCGACGCTTGCGTTATGGATACCTTGACCTAGGGCCTGGGTACCAACATCGACATGGACGAGGACAGCCTGTGGCCGTCCTGAGACGCGGGCATACCCATCGGCAATGGAAATAGCAGTAATCTCAGAAGGGCAGGTGATCATCCTGAGCCAGGAGTTGGGCCGCTCTCTCTTGCCCTTGACGATGGCCTCGAGGATGGATGGGTGGTCGGATCCGACATTGACGAAACATGCTGTTATGCCGGCCTTGCGCCAGTCAGCGTTGGGAACTGTTGACTTAAGATAATAACGTGGACGAGAGTATCAGATGTACCTCCCAAAGCGCCTCGAATAGGGCAAACGCGGTCGTGTACCTGTTCAGGAATTAGCTACGTAGTGGCTGAGAACGAGTTCAGGATGCCTGACGATGCCGAGGTACTCTGAGAAGTCGCCATGGCAGAAGGGCCACGAGACGGAGGGGCCTTTCGTTGGTCCATTGGAAGATGGGCAGACGATGCAAACGATGATGGATTGGAGGGCCAACACGCTAGAGGGACTCTCACGGCACGTGTTACCGGATTGGCAAGTGCCCGAGCTAAGGAACTTGGAAGAGGCATTGTGGTCTGGTAGTGGGCGGCCACTTGCGTTTATGTGAGAGAGAGAGGTTAAGAGATTTGAGGCATAGGCAAGCCTGTATCATGCAGTTGCCCGTGCCTGATGTGCCGTCTCGACACGGGGCATATGCACGGGTGCCTCGAATTTGATGAGATTGGCAGATGGAATCGAAGAGTGAGCCCACAACGTCGGCGACTCCCTAAATTGGCAAGCAGCAACGGAATCTTCCACTAGTACGAAGATCCAGTCCTCAGTTATCGGTAACCAACCTCATGACGCGTCATCCTTTCTTAGACTTAGTTTCCGGCTGTCAACAGACTGGCAGGCGCAATGATGGATGGCTGGTATATATTGACCCCTGTCTTAGTGCACTGTAGCCTTGAAAATTGCCTTGTGAGCGGGACATTTGTCATGGAACGCACAGCATCGCAAAGGAGCGAGAACTTTATGAACCACGCGGGGAAATACTTAATCTGGAAAACGGCGAGCGGCATATTCGACTGTTTTCGAACCGTTGACGCATCACGAAACCTGACGTTTGGCGGTGATGGGTGCCACTTTAGCGATTGCCAATTTAGGCAGTCACCGAGCGCTGTGATTCGACACATTCGTGCTAGCGCCGGTCAAGGTCCGCTAGAAGACGGGCGATACAGTTAGGATCCTGGTTCCATGTCCTGGAATCACATCCTTCATCCTTCATCCCCTTTGCCCCTACTCATCCAGATGCCGGCTACAACGAGCTATTTTTAAAATAGAACTGCAGTCCGGTGCATTTTTATCGTCGCAGATGATGTATCAATAATGCCAGAATTGGCTATGCGCGGTACAAGTCTTTAACGAATACGTGTTGCCGTAGTCTATACCCGAACTATCTAACTCGCCTCTGTTCTCAGATATTCCCTAGGGCAATATTCTAGAAACTGTAAAGGCAGTGGTAATTCACTGGAAGCTTTCAAAGGAGTCGCGCAATGCGGTGGAAACGCTCCATTCACGTTGCATAGAGAAGGACCTATCTACATTAATATCTAGCTACCTCACGTCAGTATGCAACTTTCCGTTCACCACCTAAACTCTAGCTCAAAAGCTCTTTCAGGTCGAAGCTTCAAAAACCATTTCCCCCTCAAACCATGTCCTCTGCACCTTCGCATCCCTGAAAGCCCCTTCCAACCCCTCAGCCAGATCCCGGTCGACCTGAATAAAGTTTGCACGTTTGCCTACCTGGATGCTACCTGTCTCCTTCTCCCGCGCGACCGCTTCTGCGCCCGATAGCGTCAACATCCGCAGCAGCATCTTCGCCCCTTTGGCACGATCGTTATCGCCCACGGCGGCGACAATGCCCTCCATCCCGGGAAATAGCTCTGGGGATTCAGGAACGGCCCAGTCTGATCCTATTGTCATGTGTGCATTATGGCTGAGCATCCGCTGGAAATTCCAGTCCATTAGGGCCATTTCGGCGGGACTGAAAGACTGGGAGAAGAAGATGGCTGGCGACATTTCTGCTGTTGTGTTCAACTGGCGAAATCGCGGATAGTCGTCTAGTATTGCGAGTGTTAGTTATGGACGTCTCAGCACATGCGGGGTGAAAAGGAAGCGAAGCGGGACAAAGAATGTTTGGCTTACCATCGTTGACGCCAGAGCAATGTGCAATTTCATGCCTTGGTCCATTCGGGTTCTTCTTTCTCGCTGCTTCAATGGCGTCTAGGGCCTTTCGAGTCGCCCCCTGCCCCGTACAGTGAATCTTGCACGTCATGCCCCTCTCATCATACCGAGCTATTGCTTCCGCGACATCCTCGACGCATATCTTGTCTTCGTCCACTTCGCCCTTTTCATTCAGCCCGGCATGAGTGTAATACGGCGCGAGCGGCACACCGTCGAGTATGATCTTGACGAACCGCGGGTCCACGTGCTTTGTCCTGAAGGACTCCGCCGAGTCGAGTAATTTGTGCAGTTGGCTGGCCGGTTCTTCGCCGATGAATTCCGGCGCATACACGATGTGCGGGTACATGTCAATCTTCAACAGATCATCTGCGTCGAGCTGCTGGAACGCGTGTAGCACTGGCGTGTTGGCGGACGCCTCTTGGCAGGATGTCACGCCCGCCTTGTGAAGCAGATTGACGGCGTATTTGATCGTGCGTTTGACATGGGACATGCTGGGTTTGGGATAAGAGAGGAGAGCTTTAGTCATGCCCATTTCGGCTACTTCGCCCGTGAGGCTGCCATCGGGTCGGCGCGCAAAGTACGATCCCTTGGCCGACGGCTCGTTGGATATATCGTAGCCGGATTCTTGCAGAGCAGCTGTGTTGAGGAGGAGGCTATGGCCTGCCCCGGCTCGGATCATGACGGGAGTGTCAGGATATTCTTCGTCGAGGCATGAGCGGTCGAAGTTATCGACATTGAAGGCCTCTGCGCTCAGCCAACTAGGCTTTGTTAGAATGGTTCCTTCGGCTTGGTCCCGGAAGCTGGGAGTTGGGGTGCTCTCCTAGGCTTCTAGTTGCCTGGGTCCCAGACCACAAAGGTCATGCTGGAGGTACATACTGACTGAAAGCGTGTGCATACTGACAGCGACACGCAGCTGATTTGATCTGACTCGCTGCTTCCGATGCCGGAATGACGTTCTCGAGACCAAGGCTCGCAATGCTCAAACGAGACAGCCCGCCCATAAAGATATGGACATGGGCGTCATGGATGCCTGGCATGACAAACTGAGATTTGAGATCATAGACAACTAGGCCATCTTTTTTGGCTTTGGCGAGAATCTCGTCTGTGGAACCGACGGCGTCAAATATACCGGAGGGAGATACGATGAATGCTTCAGCCCAAGGCCGAGATTCGTCGACTGTATAAACCCGGCCATTAATGTAGGCAATGGCATTCTCAGGCGTAGTGTCAGACAGCTTTGAAGCCATGGTGGTGAAGGAAACTGTTCGTTCTACTGCTGGTTGAGAATCTTGAGTGCAAGGTGAGTTGTGAAAGACAGTTGAGAATCTCTAGTTAAAATAGAGAACGAGCTTCGGAGAATGGTCGTTATTCCGACCCCTCAGTTCTCCACGGAACCTATTCCGGCGTCGAAGTTCACGAATGCGGGGTTGCACAGACACGAATGGCCACTCGGAAAATCGGAATTGCCATGAGAGTGATTAGCGCCAGGAAGCGATCGGATTGTCCGGCTCAACATCAGCTTCACAACATAGACTTGGTTCGGGCTTCGCGCTGAGGGAGTAGTCCGACGGGTTTGGCCAATCGCCGGTGTACAAGCAGCCAGTTTGGCCAGAGTTGTCCGGCTTCTCGCGATGCTTGCGGGGAACTTCGTATCGTTGCAGCCTCAATGGACCCTCGGGCCTCGGCTCCAACCGTGCTGCAAGTGTTGGAAGCTTTCAAGATAAACTATACTAGCTTAATGATAAGGGACAAAGCTCTTACCAATTGGCCAGCAAGCTTGGTAATCTGGATCACGAAGTCTGTGGTGGAAAATGATCTTCGGGTTGTGCTGCTGACCTGCGATAGGGACGTGCTATTTCAAGCCCGCCGCCATGCTGAGGCTACTGAGCGCCGTGTAAGGGATCGGGAACGCGATTCAGGGGACCGCCACCATAATTGCCATTTGACTGTTCGTATCTCCATTCCCTCGCCGACATGACAATACATGGCCAAGCATTATTCTTGGTGCAAGACCGTCACCTCACCTACGGTGGGCAACGCCTTCGCTTGCTTACACAATGCAGAAACCCCGGCCAAGGCGGAGACACTGCACTTGTCCGGGGAACCCAGTCATTCGAGACAGCGCTTGGCCTCACCACCCACGAAGGCACTGCCCCAAGACAGATCAGACTGAAAGACCTCCTGAGCCACCAGCGCGTTCCAGTGGCAGAGGCAGCTATGCAACCTCCAGCACGCACATCAGACGAGCTGCCCTGCGCCACGAGTTGCGACAGGTGGCTGCTCCCTTCATGCTCAATCAGTGGAGGTATCCCCCGTAGCGTCCGCGGTCCTCTACTGTAGTCCATGGTGCACCTGTCCCGGTGCACTGATGTATGCTGGAGGAAGAAACTTGCACTCGCCTCGGCTGCTGGCATTATCGTGTTCATAGTGTCGGGCAGCCGGGGAAGGCTCGAGATGTGAGAATAACATGAGAAAAGGCCCCAGCCGTCAACTTCGTCGATTGATTCGACCGGGAGTGTTGCACTTATAGGTTAGCTTCCGTCAGTTTGAACCAACGATAGGTCTTTGGGGTACTCCGTCCGAACTACTTCTCACAAAATACATCCACAGGTAATGGGAGCTTCGCGACACCATTTTACAGGTCTCTCCGGCGCCTCGTTGACCTCGCCGGAGCTGCATGATTTCCATGTCTCCAGCTGTGAACATGAATGCGCAATTCTACATGTATGAACGAACAGTACTTGCCTTGTGCAGTGTGCGTACCGTGCATTCGTATGCAGGCAGGGCTCATGTGACAGCTTCAGCAACCCGATCGAGTGACGCCTCGTTTGCTTAAATGAGCCTAGGCAGCGGGTTCAGCCGCAGCTGGCTGAGATGAAGCCAGCTGGTGCCCAATATATCGCCCTGTACGGAGTAGAGCCCAATGTATGACTTTGACTAGACAATCGATCCCACATCTACATACTCGCTGCTAGAGGACACCTATCAAGGCTATCAAGGGAGGATCACGACCATGGCAATCAACGATGACGCCCGCTTCTGGGACAAATCCGCCGAGTCTTACTCCAAGTCGACCGTGCCCGACAAGGCAGGCTATCAACGCACCCTCGACCGCACCCTCGCGTTCCTCAAACCGGCAGACCGCGTCCTCGAACTCGGCTGCGGCACCGGCTCAACAGCCCTCCGCCTTGCCTCCCATGTACAGACATATGTCGCCACCGACATCTCCCCCGCGATGATCCAGATCGCAAACTCCAAGCTCGCGAGCCACGAGCCTCCGCTGACGGGCGTTTCTTTCCGCACAGCCACCGTAGAAGCTCTGCTCGCCGCCCAGGGCGACAAAGCATCGACGGAGAGGTTCAACGCCGTGCTCGGGTTCAACTACCTGCACCTGGTGCGCGACCTGCCCGCGACCTTGCGGGGCATACACGCGCTGCTCGAGGACAGCGGGCTGCTGATCACGAAGACGCCGTGCGTGGGGGAGATGAACGTGCTCATAAGGCTGGCGCTGCCGGTGCTGCGCGCGGTGGGCAAGGCACCGTACGCGGCGGCGTTTCGGGCGTCGGAGCTGATTGCGCGGTTGAGCGAGCAAGGCTTTGAAGTTGTTGAGACGGAGATGCATGCGTCCAAGGGGAATGACAATCGGCCGTACATCGTGGCGCGGAAGACATAGCGGCATGGGCGGAGAGATGCTCGGTGCATGTCGTGGAGGAGATCAACACATCTCATCTCACATAGCAAACGCGAATAATCACTTCATCCAGCAGCCTCTGCCAGCACATGACTAACAGGGTTCTTCAATTTGCTTATGCGAGACTATTTCGAGAGCTCCTCCTTGCGTTTCTGAAGCAGATAGTAATACCGCTGCATATCCATGGGCTTCGTAGGCTCCCTTTCACCCTCAAAGTTGCCCTTGCCGTGGCTCTCGAAGTGGACTTTCCAGGCTGTCAAAGAGTTAGGGCTTGAAATTTCACACGTCAGGGAAGATTTGAGGGCAACGTACTGCTTGCATCGAAGCCGAGATACGACCAGCTGTCGTTGAGGTATGCCTTCTCGGAGCCGACGCGGATTGTCTTGACCAGACCCATCTGGCCCGGCGCCGGACGCAGCCCCTTCAAGTCGGCCATGAGCTTCACGAGTCCAGTCATAAAGGCGAGCGCCAGGTCCTTGGCCAGACACTCGTGCTGGCCGTAGCTGAAGGCTGTCACCGCATCGGTCTTTCGCTTCGGATCAAACTTGTCCGCGTCGGCGACCTCTGATGGGTTGCGCCCAGCCTCGCCCTGTTGGTTCCAACGAGGTCAGAAATCTCACGCACTATGAGAGACAGGTGGAGACGGGGTTCTTACAAGCATCATAACCACCAGATTGCCCGGCTGGACCGGCTTGCCCTCGAGCTCGGCCGGCTGCGTCGCGACACGCACATTGCGCTGCGAGCTCGTGAGACGCTGAGCCTCGGTAACGTAGGCATGGAGACCTTCCTCGTCGCCCTTTTGCGCGAGGGCCTGGACCTGGGCCCAGATGGACCCGTTCTCGGGGCGTAGGAAGAAGCCCATGACTTCGCAAAACTGCACGGGCATCAGCAACACAAGCCATCGGCGGCACGACATGCTTCACGAATCACTTACCGAAGTCACGGGCACGCCGGTGCCACCAAAGGCAGTCAGCCACAGGCTGTCAACGACCGTCTCGGCCGAGTTGCCCTGCGCGAGCAGCTCTTCGACGAACTTGTAGCCGCAGGAACGCAGCGAGTCTTTCTTGAGATAGGCCTTCCGGGAGAGCACATTGGACAGGGCCGAAACGACGCCGAGCCCCAGGCCTCGGCCCCGGATGACCTCGTCAACGAGCTTGCGGGTTGTGTCGGTGATGACCTTGGCGCCCTCCTGTGCACGGCGGCGGCGGTTCCAAGCCTGGCCAGGGTCGTTGTTGTTGACGCCCCAGATGCGGATGTTGAGGAGATGGCGGTAGAGCTCGGCGGCTCCGAGGGTGCCGTCGGGGTTCTCATCGCTCCGCATGTCCAAGCAGAAGAGGTCCGCGAGCAGCTGCGCGTTCAGGGGGATGGCGACGTCGCGGATCAGGTCGAGCTGGCAGAGGCCCTCCTTGAACTTGAACGTCTCCTTCTCCATCAGCTGCGTGCCCACGCGCTCGACAAACTCGTGCACCGCCTTGTGCAGGCTCGGGATCTTGCCCAGCGCCTTGACCACGCTGGCGCGGTGCGCAATATTGCGAGCCTCGTCGCCCGCCAGCATGAACCAGCCCAGATCCTTCTTCCCCGGGAACAAGGAGTTAATGGGCTGGAGCCAGGGCACGACGAACTGCTTGGGGCTGCTGAGGACTTGCTTGATGGCTGCGTTCGTGAAGATGACGACGGGCTTCGGCGGCGGCTTCGGGTCGTCCAGCGTGTACTGCGTGATGGTACCGAGCTCCCGCGCGATGGCCTCGTTGGCTTTCTTGGTGAACATGGGTTGCATGACGGCGACCGAGTTGAACGGGAACCAGCCAGGGACGCCCCGCTGGATGAGCTTGTACAGCATCGAGCCCCCCAGCGTCTTGTTGTCGTGCTGCACCTCGTTGTATCCCCAGCTTGTCAGGTTTGAGACTGTGTAGTCGAGAGTGTTGAAGCGGTCCCCGCGCACGAGCGTGACGGCATCGGAGAGCACGGCCCGGCCGACCGAGTACGTCGGGCTGAGGCCGCAGCCCGTGTTGCGGAGGGGCTTGGTGTCCTCGATCATGAGGCCCGGGTAGAGCTCAACCATGTCGGGGTCCGTGTACAGCCGCTCGAGGATGTCTGCGATTTCCGGGTTCGAGTTGATGTCGGTAAACTTCTCGTGTCGCTTGAGCCCGAAGAACGCGCGGAACTCGTTGAGCGACGCAACCTGCCACTTGCGCGCCTGGTTGATGCCGAGGACCTCGACTATCTTGAGCGCCTTGGGGACCGTGCGGGCGCCAAACGTGCCGGCAGGGTCTTCCATGGCTTCCTTGAGAATACGGACGAGGTCTTCGTCCTTGAAGGTCCCGTTCGCCTGGCGCTCGAGGCCGTCGAACGTGCGGACGCTGGGGTCTTTGGGAACCCCCTGCTCAAAGGTGAGCAGAGCCTGGCCGAGCTCGGCCCAGCTGACGCTCTGCAGGTCGTCCGGGTTGCGGCCCGGGAAGAGCTTGAGGAAGAAGTTGTTGATCCAGCGCTCGTCCTTCTTGGAGATGCACGAGTGGAACCGGTACAGCAAGTTGAACTCGACGCTGACCTGGTTGCCCACGCCACGCGGCACTCCCTCGCTGTCGAACTGGTTGCCCATGTCGACCCGCGGGTCCAGCGTCCAGTCGCTGTCGGAGTGGTGTGTGTTGGTGATGGCCCGCAGGTAGTCGTGCAGGCATATGTTGATGTATAGCCCGCCGACGATCAGGCGAGCCGTGTTGAAAAGGTCATGATCCTGCTTGGCCGCTGCCAGCGCCTTGTCCTTTGGGCTGGCATCAGGCGGGCATGCCAGCGAGAAGCGTCCGTTCTCGTTGATCTTCAACAACATCTCGGCAACGTAGTTGTGGAAACGGCTGTAGAGGACCAGCATGACGTTGACACCCGCCGGCTGCCCGAGCAGACGTTTCTCGTGGAATGTGTCGGGCTTCAATTTGCCCTCCTTCATGGTGCGAATCTCCAACTGGTCTTTGAGAGACGAGCCGTACAGGGGCGCCAGGTCGAGATACGAGGACGTATCAGACTTGTTCATGTCCGTGCGGTTGGTTCGGAAGATGTCATGGATGATGATGGACGCATGGTAGAAGAACATGGATGAGATGCCAGCCGGGTTCTCCTTGAACTTTTCGTCATCGCGAGCCATTAGGAGGTCGAAAAGCAAGCCTGGATCGGCCTTGACACCGTGAAGCCGGGTTGTAGTCCTGACTGTCTTGGCGTAGGGTGTGCCCGCTCTCCCCAGGTTGGGCTGGAGTATGTTGTTGTAGCTGCCATCGGGGGTCCGGTACTGGTACATACCATCTGGTGCTTGGGGGATCTGTTCGCGCAGAACAATGTCGCTGTCCGGAGCCTTGAACTCAATGATATCGTAGGGCTTGGGATTGGGCACGCCCGTCGGCTCCTTGGAGTCAACGACCTCATACTTGACATCACCGCCAACGTAGCTCAATGGCGGATGCTGGAGATTGTTCCACAGGGTGTCGATGAGCTTGTTAGTGAGCTGAGTCCGAATTCCGGATGTGGAAGGGAGAGAGGTCAGAACGCCAATCAGAGCCTCAGTCGTGCTACTACTTGTCAGAATTGCCTCTCTCGGACTGTGTCCACTTACCCCTTCTTATCGTCAAGAGGCTTTCCCTTCTCAATCAGACTCTTGATGAGGTCTGTGATCTCCGGCAGAGACACCTGGCTCCGAAGGCCAACATAGTCTCTCAAGAGATCCGCAGCAATCTTGGCAGGATCAGCAAGGGCGATGTCAGATGTCTTTTGACCATCGCCATATGCCTCGCCAGCCTGGAATTTTTCGTTGAAGGACATGCTTGTGCCAAGGCAAGGTCTGCTTTATGTGGATGCCACGATGCAGCATACAACATGAACATAGAAGACTGCTTCAATTCTTCCCGGCACTGCAGCTCCGGCACTCCCACTTTATAATGACTGATGCCGATCCCTGCGACCTATCATCACAGAGGCATTTGTCATATGTTCATGCCTTGTTAGTCTACAACCCGTCTGCCGAATATAAATTGCGTACATACAGCGGAGCATGCACGTCTGGCACAATACAACAGCCCGGTTCGTGAACAAGTCTTCTTGGTGACAGCCACCCGAAAGTTCTGAGCTGGAACGCACGCCGACTACAGAAAAGGGCTGGGTGCGTTTGACGGCGGCCAATGATTGCGAAGTAGTGGTGGTGGGTGGCTCACAAACACCCTCTTCCATGCAATAGCTCATGGCTGAAATGCACATGAGGATGCAAATGTGATATCAGCAAACATACAAAGTTACACAAGACCTACTCTAGCCAACCAGCACCTATCAATTCAGGCTGAAATGCACTTTGGGCCGCAAAAGTATGATCAATATTATGTGCTGACGGCCAATAGTGTTGACATGTTGGGACAGGGTTCACGAATTCGTCTCACCACCTAACGAGTTGGAGCTGAGATGCACGTCTGGTCAACAGTAAGAAGCTCAAGTCGCTTGAGACAAGCCACGCAAAGCCACGCAAATCAGACTTAAGCCACTGGATTTTTCAGAGCTGAAATGCGCATCAGCCGTTAGCCAGCTCCCCGTGGCTGGCGTTCAGAGGACAGTTCGAGCGCCCAGTCACGGCCTCGCCGCGACGAACCCATGTACGCTCCCTCGCCGCAGGCGGTCTCAGTCGGTGTTTGCAGAAGTCTCACTTTCTGCGGGCGAGGAAAGAGGCATTGGTGATGATGCTGTATTTAGCAAACAAGGGACAAGTGCATAAAGGGAGCCTCGGGGCACTTGGATGAAAATCTTCCCTACCATGTTTTGAACGAGGACACTCGAAGTGCCTTTGCTTTCCTCCAGTGCATGTCAATCACTTATCGCTTTACCTTTGCTGTCATTATGCCTTACGTTCATAGTGCTGAAGGCGCAATGAGCAGCAGCATGGCTACTGTCGGCGTCTCCGAACCGGCTCAAGAGCCAAAGAAGCTCATCCTATGCTTCGACGGCACGGGCAACACGTTCAGTGGATCTAATGCCGACACCAACGTAGTCAAGATCTTGAATAAGCTGGACCGTAATAATCCTCACCAGCATCATTATTATCAGAGTGAGTCTCGTCCCCAGTCCTGCCCAGTGACTCTGGTCTTTCACTGCTTACACTCACTAGCTGGCGTCGGTACGTATGATATCAACGAGACATCCGTGTACAAGTCATGGCTTGGCGAGATCCGGAGCTCCATGTCCCAGACAATCGACCAGGCGTTTGGTACGACATTTGACGCACACGTCATAGCCGGATACCGGTTTCTGATGCGCTACTACGACTCTGTACGTAACACCAAGACATGAAGCAGCACGGCCGGGTCATCTTTGCTTACATGCCTCCTCAAAATATCAGGGCGACAAGATTTACATATTCGGGTTCAGCCGCGGCGCCTTCACGGCCAAGTTCCTGGCGCGCATGATCTACACCGTCGGCCTGCTTTGCAAGGGCAACGAGGAGATGGTTCCTTTTGCCTACCGACTGTACCAGCGCTATCTGGCAGGCAAGACCAAGGATTTCATGGCTGCGCATCCGAAGCACGGCAAACATGGAGGCACCAAGGCTAGCACAGACGGAGGCGAGGCGGACGGAGGCGAGGCGGATCCGCTGCTGGGCGACCAGCACGATGCGCAAGAAGTGCCGCGTGGACACATGACCAAGGTGGCACGCGACGAGATTACAGCCTTCAGCAACACATTCTGCCGCAAGGAGGAGACAACCCACTGTGGAGTCGTCGAGGAAACCAACATCAAGGTCTACTTCCTCGGGATCTGGGACTGCGTCAACTCGGTCGCAGTCCTGGAGCAGAAGACGTCTGTCCCGGTGACGGTCAAGGGCACGGCGCACTTTGTCCGGCACGCCGTCTCCATCGACGAGCGCCGCGTCAAGTTCAAGGCCGCGCTCCTCGCGCAGGATATCCGGGCCTCGGACCCGGACCACGAGGACATCAAGGAGGTCTGGTTCCCCGGCTGCCACGGCGACGTCGGCGGCGGGTGGCCCGCCGTCGTCGGCAACCCCCTCGACAGCAACGAGCGCATGACCGTCTGGCAGCGTATCAAGAACTTCTGGACGACCCGCAAGGCCAAGGAGCCCAGCAAGGACGTCGGCTCCGATCCCTTCCAGATGAGCGACATCCCGCTGGCATGGATGATCCGCGAGCTCGAGCTCGTGGGCGAGCGGGACCCGTCGGCGGCAGTCAAATGGTCCAACAATGTCAACGGCTTCAAGCGTCGATTCCAGAAGAAAAAGGACCAGGCGCTGCGCGGGGTCATACACGACTCGCTCCGGTTTGGCCACGGCACGGGCTTCTTCACCGTGTTGCTGTGGAAGTTCATGGGTAAGCACTCTGCCGCCGCACTCGGCTCCGTGGTCTGTCCATGCTGACACCAACAGAATGGTTTCCGCTCATCACGCGCTGGGAGCTCGTGGGCAACCAATGGGCCAATGTCCGCTTCCCGCTCAACAAGGGCGACACACGCGACGTGCCTCCCGACGCAGTGCTGCACGAGTCGCTGCTCTGGCGACTGCGCAACGACCCCTCCTACCAGCCCTCGAACAATCACGGCGGAGCGCTGCCACCGTGTCTGAAGCACAAGAACGGCGTTGCCCAAGTCGACCCTCTGCTTGAAGACCAGGGACGGTCGGACCCTGACCACCAGACATATGTGTTCGCGAGGGCGGCCACTGACGGCGGGCATGGAGTTTAAGCATATGGGGGCTGGGAGAGGAACGAAATGTTTCGCGTTTTAGTCGCATCAGCTGTCTCCTTCCCCACTGCCAAGTCGGTCCAAGGCGAGGGTATCTCATATGCATATCATCCTTTAGCATTCCGGAGGGTTGCGATTTTATATCACATTAATGACTCGAGCCCCAACTGATGAATCCGCAACGACAGTCTCCAAGTCCATCGCTCCAACGCTTCCACTCTTCTATGGCTTGGGAAGGTGAAGAGATTGACATGTAAAGTCTCTTGCATTTCTAACTATTTCTAACTAAATGAACGGGAAAGGCGACGCCTTTCGCCTTGTGCTGTTGTGGCCTGTGATGCCTAATCAGGCTCTCGATGGTGATGCAGCGTCGGCAGCGTGTTGCGATAGACTTCGCGATTGGGGCGTTTTTAGCTTCAATTAAGTCCCGAGTCATCAACGCAACGGGGCTTCCTTTGTGATAATCTGCAGCACAACTGCCAGTGGCCAGAATGACAAGTATCAACTATATTGTTCAATTAGCCAGAAAACAAGAGTCTACAAGTCAGTTGCTATCAGCGCAGACCTCGTTGCACCCCCCGAGCGATAGTTCACATATTGCTTGGAATACCGTTCGTGGCCCATAACTATTATAACCAACCTTCGCGCCCTTCTCACGTCTTAGTACTGCACTGTATTTCCAAGCGGAGTCTCCGATAGTATGTCTAAAAGGTACCTACTCCATACCGAGGCAGCGTAAGACATGCAGTCCGACCAGGCAAGTGGGGTATGGAGCTCTTGATCTCGAATCTCGACTCTTCTATCGTCAACCCTCTTCTTTCAGCAGACCTCGATCCCAACTATCCGACAGCTCATCGCCAAGAGTTGCGCAAACATTTCGTCGCGCTCTGCAACAGCATTGGACGGCGGCGTTATGGACAGTCAGTCAGATGCCTTATCCGCAGGCCGACGCGTCTACCTCGGTGCGGACATCGTAACCTGGATGCTCCGTTCATCGACCGACAAAGCTGATGGCTGGGACAGGTAACCTCCTCTACGTGCTCAAGCCCCGTGACGTTGAGGAGGCGCTCGCCGACAATGGCTTCGGTGAATTTGAGAAGATCCACATCTCCGTCGACCCCGTCAGCTCGCGAAACTCGGGCTACTGCTTCGTCGACTTCCCCGACCGCGCGACCGCTGACCGTGCCATTGCCTCCTTGAGCGCCACCATCTACGGACGGCCCATCAAGGTCGGCCCCTGCGAGCCAAAGAAGCAGCGCCCTCGCCGCCGGGATCGCGACGATGGCGAGGAACGCTTCGCCTCCCAGCGATGGGGCGACTGGACCGCCGAGTCCGGCGCCAGAGAAGCTCCTATCAGCCGGCGCGACAGCAAGGGCGTCGAGCATGGTCCCTACGTGGCTCTCGACCACTTCGATGATATGGTGCAGGGCTCCGAGGGGCGGAGGCTGTATGTCGGTGGGCTAGGCAAGATGATCGACCAGGCCCAAAACAACAGGGAGATGACTGAGCTTTTCGCTGGCTATTACCCGTGCGTGAAAGCACCTACACCCCTACATGGCAACACTTTGCTAACTTGGGTGTATATAATAGGACCGCCATTGGCAAACGGATCACTCCGCACGAAAGCACGAGAGCGATGCCCGGCAACCACCACTTCTGCTTCGTCGACTTCGAGACCAAGGAGCAGGCGAACGCAGCCATGAAGGCACTGCACGGCCGCGCTTTCTTGGGGGGCAATTTAAAGACATCGCTTGCGAGGGGCATACCAGAAAGGCACATGGATCGTCGTACGGAGGTCAGATACGGTCGCCGTGTGGACGATGAAAACCCCTCGCGTCCGAGGCGGTCTGTTTCAGGAAGAGCAGAGGAACCGAGCAGAGCCATAGAATCGAGGGACTGGCGCAGGAGAGTTGACGGGTAGCGGCCACAACTGTCGATCCTCTGCCATGTTTTTGCAGAGTCTTTACCGTATTGGAAGAAGATACGGCATCTAGGACATTGAGGGCCAGGAAAGACTAGCTATGAAGCCCTTTGCGACGAGCCGCAAGTCTGCTGGCTTTGGTCTGCTTCATGTGTTGCAGAGCTGCCAGGGGCAACGGAGTGAGGCCAGTGCTTGACAGAACGTCATGCGGGAGACGTGCTACTCCCCTGATTTGTGGTCCAATGCATCGTACTGACAAGTTATACAAGCAAGATACCCATAGTACATCAAGGCGCATCAGCATAGAGGTGCGCAACTGGATGCGGCGGACGCTGGGGTGAGTTTACGGTGCTGGGTATTGTGCGCGCAGAAGCGTTGGGCAGCTAGTGTGCTCGAAGAAGTTACAAAGATATACGGCCAGGTTGTTAATGATCAAATCGACATGGCGTCCAGCTTGATGCTCTGATGGCAAACAATTTGAGCCATGCGACGTCGGAAGTCGGCCGTAGTTCGATCAACAAGCGCAGCCACCCATTCCAGCGTGTCAGTAGATCAACTCAGATTGCCAATTCCGTGCCCGAAGAAATCTATTCTCGCTCGCAGGCATGGCAGGTTGCTTATGGTGCCATGTGAAAGGCGGGCATCGTCATGAAGCTACATCTTCCAGTCTAAGCTCTCGTCTGAGACGCAGTGTAGTAGCAGCTCTCAATTACACATGGCACGGATCATAAACCCGATCCATCCGATCTCCATGGCAAGCCACGGCGATAGTGAATTGCGGATGAAACGTCTCCTGTTGGCGAGCCCGGTGCTCCATGTTGCAGCTCCTCTCTCGTACTGGTTGTTCTCCCAACAGCGACATCATGTTGGACAGACACGTGACATTCATGCCTGAAGACATCCAAACCGAGCGGGGTACGCGTTTGGCTTCCCTTCACTGTCAAGAGACTGCCGACTTTAACCTGAGCGCGCGTCGTTGCGCCGTGGTCACGCCCGACGACCTCTGATAATTGCCATTGCCATCCGAAATAGCGCGCTGTTCTTCGTAAGCAGTCAAGCGCTGAGGGCCAGACGGCTGTACGCCACATGTGTTGATCCCGCCGCTGCCCCGCTGCCATCTCACGTCACACATACCTCGTGCAACTGTCGTGAGTCCGGGACCATGGGCTTGTCCCGAGATAAAGTACGCCTGCCTTGCATTCTTATACCTCCTTGCGACGGGGGCTAACGGGCTCTCTTAGGCTGCGCTTGGAGGCTCCGAGCTCAACCTGGAGGATGTGCTCGACATGACGGCCTTCAACCAGGTCCTCGGACTGGACGATTCCGGCAGCAATGTTTTCAGCCTGTCCATCGTCGTCGACTTCTTCTCCCAAGCCGAGGATACCTTCATCTCCATGGACGAAGCCCTGTGAGTTGCTGCTATCCGTGCCGCCCATCCATGGCACATGTGTACTTGGCAGCTTCGCCCTGCGCCGGTGCATGACAGGGTTGCTGATCCGAGGGTTCGCTGCGTCAAACTAGAGAAAGGAGGGACCTCAACAAACTCGCGTCGCTCGGCCACTACCTTAAAGGCTCCTCGGCAGCCGTCGGCCTGATCAAAGTTCGCGATGGGTGTGGGCAGATAGAGCGCTTCGGGAAGAAGCAGAACGAGAAGGGAGTGGCGGAGCCAGACCCCGAGATATGCTTGAAGCGCATCGAGGAGGTTCTCAGAACCACCAAAACCGACTATTGCAACGCTTCGAGGGTGCTCAAGAGGTACTACGGGCAGAGCGATGAGGTTCAACTGCAATGACTGAGTGCGCGAGTGCGATTGGTCGAGTTGGGAGCCCTTCAGCGGTTCTCGTGGGGGTATAATTTGTTCTAATGTCGTTTACGTCTTCAAGAGCTCCCAAGGCCTATCTAGTATACATTCACTCTGCCCGCCTCTCCTCCGCTTCATCGCCAGGGTAGGCTTCCAACTGGCGACCAGACTCCACCTTGGACGGACCCTCTATGACGGCGCGGGGCGGTATAGGAGGACCGGGGTCATTGGACGTCGTAGACGGCTTCTCTGCTTTGCCTCTGGACGAGAGCATCTGATCTCTACTCCTGGCGATTTGGACTGCGTAGTACAGCATTGCCAGCACAGTCGCGAGCAGGGCGAGGTGCAGGACGCTGCTCCAATTAGCATGCCACACTGCCGTGGGGTTGGGCGATGCCTACCAGTACAGCATGGCCATGATCCAAGCCGCCGACACGAATCCACACTGGGACAGCTCGCCGCCGAATTTCACGCACTCGGGGAGCTTCCGCGTGCCCAGGATGGGGACGTACGCCGCTTGGAGCGCGACGCACGCAGCCCATGCCGCCAGGCAGGCAGTGTGCCACGGCAGCAGGAGAGACAATGCGATGCGCATGATGCCGCTCACATCCGGGGGCGGCAGCTGGCGCCTGAGGCGGCTCATGCGAACCATGGTGATTGTTGCCATCGTTGGGTTGAGAACGACGCCCAGCGCCGCCTGGGTAATCCATCAGCCTGAAAGGATCCAGAGAGAAACAGTAGAGAGAGCATACCAATGCAATCTCGGCGCGCTGGACGTGCTTCCCCGCCGGCGGGAACGTGATGTGGGTGCGCTTGATGACGGCGCTGTCATCCTCGCTTTGGGCTCCGGTGTAAGCCAGAATCGAGACGATCATCATGCCGATGTCGATCAGGATGGCAAACGCCCATATGCATGTCGCCGCCTTGCCTGTGTAGATGAGCAGGCTCCGCGTCTCAAACTGCGCACCGTGTCTCATGTTGCAAGTATCACCACGAGGTGCCAGCGGGAACGACTCGGATATGGTGTCGATGGATGCGCTGTGCTTCGAATAACTGATGAGCTGGCAACACAATTATAGCGAGTGCGGAGGTACGGGGTGCCCTGTGGCCTGCGCCTTGTCTGCGTGACCTGGGGAACACACGAGCTGCATGCTTTGGGCCAACAGCATGCAGCGATGAGACAGCAGTTGGCCAATCGGCGCCAAACTGGAAGCACAGCCCCGGCAGATTCATGCCTTGGCAGTGACGGGGAATCAGCCTTGGGCGGCGATGTTCCGCCAGAGTTTGGTCAAGGCGCAACTGTTCGGTCCCGTTCAGCAGTATTATTGAACGTTTGGTCGTCAAGACTGACAGTAACCCATCTCTTCAGCAAGAGGTGATGACGAATCTGTTCGTGATGTTGAAATGCCTCAACATGTAGCACACTCAATCAGAACGAGTCTTACCTAGAAAAACATCGAGACCATCTTGCGAGCATCTGTCTATGACAAACACAGATGCAACCTATTCCAAGTAGTCATCTTACAAAGGAAACGGCATAGCCAGAGATGGTTGGTGTTTGAGTCTACTCTCATGTATGGACAGACGAACGGTCTAGGGTAGGCTCAGTTGAGTGGGGCCGCCATCGGCAGTCGGTGCTTAACGTCACCGAGTTAGTGGCACCGCCAGACAAAACTTTGGATTTTTTCTCGAAGACTGCAACATCGCGACCTCGATTTTGCCGGTGTCAACATCACCACCCGCGCAAACAAGCATGGCGACACGAACCCCTGGGCGGCAGCAGAAGACGCAGAAGCCGCAGAAGCAGGGCAAGACGGAGATCCGCCAGCAAAAGCGGAAGCGAGACCAGGAGGATCTGCAGAAGCTCGAGGCTCTTGTCGCTGAACTCGTACGTGCCAAATCGAGCCAGCACAATCGCATCGCGTCGCATTGGCTTTGCTGACGATATTCACTCTTGATAGGACCCCAAGTCGACCGAGATCAAGACCTTTGCCGAACTTCCCCTTTCCCAGCCGACCGCGTCCGGCCTCAAGGCGTCGCACTTCCAGACCCTGACCGACGTCCAGCAGCGCGCGATCCCGCTCGGCCTCAAGCACAACGACATTCTTGGCGCGGCCAAGACGGGCAGCGGAAAGACGCTGGCCTTTCTGGTCCCCGTGCTGGAGAAGCTGTACCGCGCGCAGTGGACCGAGTTCGACGGCCTCGGCGCGCTCATCATCTCCCCGACCCGCGAGCTCGCCGTCCAGATCTTCGAGGTCTTGCGCAAGATCGGCCGGTACCATGCCTTCTCCGCCGGGCTCGTCATTGGCGGCAAGAGCCTCAAGGAGGAGGCGGTGCGGCTGTCCCGCATGAACATTCTCGTCTGCACCCCGGGGCGCATGCTGCAGCACCTGGACCAGACCGCGGGCTTCGACGCCGACAACCTGCAGGTGCTGGTGCTCGACGAGGCCGATCGAATCATGGACATGGGCTTCCAGTCGGCCGTGGACGCGCTGATCGAGCACCTGCCCAAGACGCGACAGACGCTCATGTTCAGCGCGACCCAGAGCAAAAAGGTCTCCGACCTGGCCCGGCTGAGCCTCAAGGACCCCGAATACGTTTCCGTGCACGAAGATGCGGCCTCTGCGACCCCGACGAACCTTCAACAACACTACATCACGACCCCTCTCCCCGACAAACTCGACACCCTGTACGGCTTCATCAAGTCGAACCTGAAGAGCAAAATCATCGTCTTCTTGAGCTCAGGCAAGCAGGTCCGTTTCGTCTACGAAGCCTTCCGTCACCTGCAGCCCGGTATCCCCCTGCTGCATCTTCACGGGCGACAAAAACAGGTTGCGCGACTGGAGATTACCTCTCGGTTCACGGCCGCCAAACAGTCGTGCCTCTTTGCCACGGACGTCGTGGCCCGAGGAATCGACTTTCCCGCTGTGGACTGGGTCATCCAGGCCGACTGCCCCGAGGACGTGGACACATACATTCATCGCGTGGGTCGGACGGCCCGGTACCAGAGCAACGGCCGTGCCGTCCTCTTCCTGGACCCCAGCGAGGAGGCGGGCATGGTCAAGAGGCTGGAGCAGAAAAAGATTCCCATCCAGCAGGTCCACGTGAAGGAAAAGAAGAAGAAGAGCATCAAGGACAGCCTACAAAATATGTGCTTCCAGAACCCGGACCTCAAGTACCTGGGACAAAAAGCCTTTATCAGCTATTCGCGATCGATCCACCTGCAAAAGGACAAGGAGGTTTTCAAACTCAACAAGCTGGACCTGGACGGCCTCGCGGCGGGCATGGGACTGCCCGGAACGCCGCACATCAAGTTCCAAAAGGGCCAGGACATCAAGAAGATCAAGAATGCGCCGCGCGATGGCATGTCGAGCGGGTCGGAGTCGGAGATGGACCTGGACGGCCAGAAGCCCAAGAAGAAGAAGGGCGAGGTGCGGACCAAGTACGACAAGATGTTTGAGCGGCAGAACCAGGACGTCCTGTCAAGTCACTACTCCAAGCTCGTCCTCGACGGCGAGAAAGCAGGGGACCAAGGCGACGACAGCGGCGACGACGATTTCCTGGCGGTCAAGCGGCGGCTGAACGACGACGACCTGGACAACGAGTCCAAAAAGGCACACCTCGGCGCCGTCAAGGTGCTCGACGGGCTGGGCGGCGACGAGCCGTACGTCATCGACTCGAAACGCCGCGAAAAGGCGCTGCAGTCCAAGAAGAAGATGCTCAAGTTCAAGGGCAACCCGTCGAAGCTGGTGTTTGACGACGACGGCAACGCCCACGAGCTCTACGAGCTGCAGGGCGAGGCCGACTTCCAGCAGGAGGGCCCGGCCGACGAGCAGCGGCAGCGCTTCGTCGAGAGCGAGTCGGCGCGCGTGCGCGAGGCGGACCTCGACGACAAGCAGCTCGCGCGGCAGAAGAAGCGCGAGAAGCGCGAGAAGCGCAAGGCCAGGGAGGCGCTCGAGCGCGACGCTGGCGACGGGTCCGACGACGACGCCGCGCCGCGGCTTGTGGGCGCGGGCGACGACGGCGACGACCCGCTGGCGCTGCTGCGGTCGCTGCCCGTCGCCGGGGACGGCAACGACGACGACGAGTCCGGGCCGGAGCCGCCGCGGAAACGCGCAAAGAAGTGGTTCGAGGACGCGTCCGACGACGACGGAAAGGGCGCCAAGAAGAAGAAGAGCAAGGACAGCAAGGCGGGCAGGGTCTTCGAGGTCGACGAGGAGCCCGAGACGCTGGCGGATCTGGAGGCGCTGGCGACGGGGCTGCTGGACGGGTAGGCGGGCGGGTGGCGATATATCCTTGGGTTCTACGTCAATACGTACGGGCCGCGAACTTGCTAGCAGTAGAAGTATATGGAAACGTCCATGGCAGGGCCTGTCTGTCTGCTCTGCCTCATTGCTACCGTATCTAAGTACACCGCGTCTGTCCACGGCAGGATCTGTCTGTTCTGCCTCATTGCTACCGATCCAAGTGCACCGTATCCGTCTGCCAAACAACCCCCCCGACGCCGTCCACGAAAAAAACAAACCGTTATGACGAAAACGAAACGAGAATCAACGCCGCGCCTACTGCCACTCTGCTGCCCCGAGGGGCCCCTGCGCATCCGCCTCGACGTCGAGGCCGTACAGGCGCACGCGGTAGAAGCACGTGTGGTTCGCGGCGCCGTAGTTGCTCGTGGCGCGCACGACGACCTGGTCCGTGTCGGCGCCCAGGGCGACGAGCTCGCTGCTCAGGCGGTGGACGTGCACGCCGTCGTGCAGCTCGGCGCCCTCGTAGACGAAGCGGCTGACGAGGGCGAACTGCGGCGGCAGGTCGGCGGGCGTGTGGTCCCAGTCGTCGGCGGGATCCGGGCCCGGGTAGGTGACGGCGGCGAAGTCGGCGACGCGCGCGCGGACGGCCTCGTCGGCGATGAAGGCGTAGACCTCGACGTCGCGCGGGCGCGCGCCGGGGTCGGGCGTCGCGCCGGGCAGGATGTGCTCGACGACGAGGTGCTGCGGCACGACGCGGTGGCCGAGCTGCACCGAGAGCGTGGCGCCGTGCGGGTTGCGCCGGCGGTTGACGGCGCGCGCGGCGCACCAGCAGTCGCCCACGTCGGCCCAGGGCACGAGCGCCGCGATGGGCTGCAGGGGCCTGCGGACGCCGGACCGGTACGCGTCGGGCGAGTAGAAGTGCGGCTTGAAGGGGTCGTACGTGGCCGACGAGTGCCGCGCGTCGATGGTCGCGCCCGCGCCGACCGAGAAGTAGTTGACCTGGTGCTTGAGCTCGGCGTCCCAGTGCGCGTGGATCTTGCCCCTGGCCGCGGCCTCGAGGTTGATGTCGGCAAAGGCGCGCCGCACGAGGCCGTTGACGAGGGACGTGACCTCGGCGCGGCTCATGCTAGCCGGGATGTCGCGCGTCGCGAGGCGCACCGACTCGCGCACCAGCTCCTCGAGCCGCGGCTGCAGCTCGTTGAGCTCGGCCCTGACCTCGCCGCGCAGCGCTGCCACCTCGTTGTTGAGGTGCCGCAGGAACTCGTCGCGCGTGACGACGAGGCCCTGGCGCTCGCTGTCCCTGAGCTGCTCTCCGAGCATCTTGCCGAGGCGCTCGTCGAACTCGCGCTGCGACCCGGCCGAGTTGATCTGGTCGACGGCGGAGCCGATGGCCTGCTGGATCTTGGCCTCGTTCTGCTTGACCCATGTCTGCCAGAAGCCGGTGACGCGGTCGCCGAGCCTGTCTTCGGCCTCACCGACGGTGAAGTTGAGCTTGGACGTGAACGTCGGGTCCTTCATCAGCCGCGCCGCGATGGCCTTCCACTGCCGCTCCGAGCTCACGTCGTACTCGCTGCCCTTTTTGGCAAAGGTCAGGACGGCGTCGTCCTCGTGAATCAGGTCTCGCAGCGCATGATAGAACTCTGGAGCAACCACGGGCTTCCCATCCTTGAGCTGCATGTGCACGACTTTGGGTATCACGGCCTCCAGTCTCTTGAGGGCCCCGTCGTGGAGTCTGCCGTTCTTTTCCAGCGACTGAAACGCCTGCTTCGTCTTCTTGAGGTAGTCGTCACACTTTGCGTGGGTGATGTCGTCCATCTCCCACGAAATGTCGTCGCCCCAGCTCGAAGACGGCCACAAGAGGCTCGGCATGTATCCGCCAATCTTGCCCTTGATGCCGCCTAGTGAAGTCCACGAGGAGCCGCGCGACACGGGGTCCCAGAGGTCATCCGTTGCCACGTCCCTGGAATGGGTGTATGCGGCACTCATGAGAGCCAGCGCCAAAATGAGGGAGACGATGCCGGCAATGACATAAGGTAGTTCCCGTAGTGCGCGTGTCATGAATCCTGGTGCTGCAGCGGGGAAGAGGGACACGAAGGCGTCCGCGAGCCACTCCCAGATGGCCACAACGATCCAGGCCGTGGCTTTGATGTACGTCCAGGGGTTGAGCAGCTGCCACCAGTTGATACCTGGTGCTTCTTCCTCCTCGTCGCCGCCAGTCTCGTCATCTCGGTCCCCTCCGCGCAGCGGCGGGGGCACGAGAGAGCTGAGCCAAGCCCACCGGTGCCGTGGTGCATCTGGTTCATCCTCTGTCTCCTCGCGCTCGCGTCGTCCTGGGTCTCCTGCTCTCGTCTTCTTTATGGCCGTTGCGCGATGTCCGGTCAAGCTTGGTGGAAGCAGAGGTACGTTTGCGAGCAGGCCGTTGGAGGCAGTCGCCCTAGTCGCCCCGCTAGCCCATCGTCCAGACTCTGAGCCACTCTCATCTCCAGAGTCGTCTTCTACCACTCTCCGTCTGGCGTTGCTGGCACCAGCGGGCTGTTTTCCTGCTGCCTGTCGCCCTCGCCGTTGACGTGTCGACGGCAGCTCCTCTGCAGCCGCAGAGGTAGATTCCTGGTGTGCTCTGCCCTCCGACTCTGGCGGGCTGGCTGGAGCCGCTCGAGCCCTGCGGGTCTGGGACTTGCCCCTCACGCCTGCTTGGCCGCGTCTGGGGGCGGGAGTGTTTGTGTTGATATCGTGCCGCAGTCTTATTGGCTTGACGGTCTGATCGCCCTCGCTCTCTGCGGCCTCGGCGGACTTTTCTTGGGTGCCTCGCCCCTGTTGCTGAGAGAGCTGGGTCGCCTCTGCCGGCTTCTCCACGACGGGTTTGGTGGTTTGCGGCTTGCTGGCGCGCGTCGTTCTGACGGCGGGTTGTGCTTCCGCATCGGGATCAGAAGAGTTCTCTTCTGCTAAATCCTGCAAACGGCGAGGCTTCCTCGTACTGCGGGTGGAAGCACGGGTCTTGGGGCTGGCCGAGACGGAATCAGCCTTGGCAGCCATGCGGCGTGTTGAAGGCGGCGGCATACTTCCGGGTGTCGATCCTATCGTTGCATCCACGTAGTAGTCGCTCTCCATGCCAAAGCTGCGGGCATCGTCCGCCTCACTTCCGTCGGTCCCCTGGCCTCCTAGGTTCAGCATGTCGCGAACTACCTGCATGGGGCCGAGGGCTGCGTGCGATTAGAGGGGTGCTTGTCCTTTTGTGTGGGAGTACTCACAGGCAGCCTCTGAGGCACCGGCCAGCTCATCCTCGTCCGGGTCGACGCTTTGTTCCGGCACGCGAGCCGCGGCCGTGCCACCGTCGTGCTCTTCCTCATCATGCCTGACCAAGGCACTGCGCACAGCAGTGCTCAGGTCAAGCACCTGGCCACGTTGCAGCCCCCGCCCCGGGCGCGAGGGCACAGGCTCCGCCGCGGCGCCATAGGCGTACTGCCGCCGTGAGCTGGGGGTGCCCTGGAGCGGAGGCAGGTTTGGTTTCTGAAAGCCGGCTTGCGAAGTCGGCGTGCTCTCTGGCTCGCGGCTGGCAACCCGGGCGGCTCGCCGTCTTCCGGTGGCTTTGGGTGGCATGGCGAGGTGGTTGGGAATTGGGGTTGGGATTTGGGGTGAGGGTTGCGAAGGAGAGAGCGAGAAAATGTGAGTCGCACTGAGGGAAGTGAGATGTGCTCGCCGGAGGTCGTCGCAAGTTGTCTCGACGGATATAGGCTTCGGGGCGAGCTGAGATGGAAACAGCCACATGCGCCTCAGCGACGCTCCGACAACCGGAAGCAAACGGTGTAATGGTCAAGGCACGACCTAAGCTCGAGGCGGTCCTTGTTCGGCGAACCGGCCGTCAACCTCCCTGCAACGGGGAGTCGTGGACGTTGTGCTGGTCAACAAAGGGCATGTTGGGGGCCCCCTTGGCTGACAGCAACAAGCATGGCTGGGAGAGCGAACGCGGGTGGGGAGTCGCCCAATCGCGCAGACGGTCGCTCCCAGAAGGCAGCTCCTCGTCAAATAAGCCCACAGACACGGAAACAGAAAGCAAGCGCTCGTTTGCGGTGGTGCTGAGTCTCGCGGAGCCGTGGACTTGTTTTGCTGGCGATGAAGGCACACGCGACGAGCGGTCGTGTCGCGCGCCGAAGTTTAGGCGGCGCAAACGGCGCACAGGGAGAGGGTCACGTGCGGCGCCATTCACCGCACCGCCAAGCGGCCGCCTGTCAAACTCAATTCGCATCCAGCAAGCCACGCTGCAGATGAGCGATTCAGTAATAGGCGGGCGGCAGACCTGGAGTTGAGCAGTGAAACATTCCTCGCGCTGAGCCCAGCCTTCGCCATGCCTTGACGGCCATGAGCGCCGGATTTCGGGCGTCGTGTTGATGGAGAAGAGGCGGCGAGGACGGACAAGGGCGCCGACGCTTGAGCAGGGCAGCATTTGTTCTCGGGCGAGGGAGTGTAGGTGATGGCTTCATGTTCCCTGGCGGGGAAGCGTGGCTCATCGCACTGTCGACACACTCGACTGCCGCTGCAGACCCGAGCATCTCCCCGGACAGCCTTGTCGCCTCTGTCTTCCCTGGCACAGCTCGACGCCTCCCGAGGCTTCTGCTGGGAGATGGAGTGGCCCAGTATTTGCCGCGTCTTGGGCCCTTGGCAACGCTGGCCCACTGAGTCCGTCGAGGCGCACCACTGAGATGGCGACGCTCGCCAATTCCATCAGCGCAGCCAAGCTTTTGACGGCTGGGGATGCATATCCACGACGATGTTGCGCAGGAGAAACGGGGAAACTGACAAAACGCTATTTTTCACGCAGCTGCTGCCCCCAAATCTACGTATCCGTAGTCCGTACGTCGTGCTTCGTATACCTTGACGGGCTCCTCACAGCCTTCCCCACCGCCGTTCCTCAAACCCAAGATCGTCGTCGCTTCGCCAGTTATGAATGGCTACAGAGTTTTATAGAGGGGCTAAGCATAGCCAGGGCGGGATTATGACGAGGACGAAGTTAACACCTCACTAAGGACGGGCTACGAGCTCTGTGGCTCGCCAGCCCACGTGTGGCACTTCTAATGCTAATTGACCGCCAATTATCTGCAGGGCGCACCGCAATCCGCTTCCTTGGAGTCATCTGTTCTCTCCGTGCGTGTCACTCCCCTATTCTTCCACTTCTTTATACTCCCCAACAACGCCCACCCTGCGCCGCACTCTGCTTCCGCCATCGCGCATTTTTTGCGGCTGCTGTACCGTTGAGGCCTCGCGCACGCACACGGAGCTCTGCCCCTCCCCCTCACCCACCTCGCTACCCCGCCAAAAATCTCCCAGCCGCATCCCTTCTCTCCTTCAGCAACACCGCCGCAACTCTTCAAGTCGACGCACAATGGCCGTGGGAACGGTTCTCATTACCGGGTACGGTGCTGGATTTCTCTCCGTCTTCTGAAGCGAGACCTCTCTTTCGCTTCCGCGCGATCCCCTGCTGACGTCGCCCTCGCAGTGGCACGGGCTACATCGGCTCCTTTACCACTCTCGCCCTCCTCGAACACGGCTACAATGTCGTCATCGTCGACAGCCTCTACAACTCGTCCAAGGTCGCCGTCGACCGCATCGAGCTGCTCTGCGGCCGTCGGCCCGACTTTTACCAGGTCGACGTGACCGACGAAAAGGCCCTCGACGACGTGTTTGCCAAGCACCCGGCCATTGACAGCGTCATTCACTTTGCCGCCCTCAAGGCAAGCGGCCGTCTTCCCCCCTGCCGAGGCAGACAGCTAACACTCGAACCCCTAGGCTGTCGGCGAGTCGGGCGAGATCCCCCTCGAGTACTACCGCGTCAACGTCGGCGGCAGCATCGCCCTGCTGCGGTCCATGGAGCGCAACAACGTCACCAACATCGTCTTCTCCTCGTCGGCCACCGTCTACGGCGACGCGACCCGCGTCCCCAACATGATCCCCATCCCCGAGCACTGCCCCATTGGCCCGACCAACACCTACGGCCGCACCAAGTCGACGATCGAGGACGTCATCACCGACTGCGTCAACGCCCAGCGCAGCAACCTCAAGAAGGCCGGCAAGCCCTTTGAGCAGTGGAACGGCGCGCTGCTGCGCTACTTCAACCCCTGCGGCGCCCACCCCAGCGGCATCATGGGCGAGGACCCCCAGGGCGTGCCGTTCAACCTGCTGCCCCTGCTGGGCAAAGTGGCGACAGGCGACCGCGAGAAACTGCTTGTCTTTGGCGATGGTGAGCTACTGCCGCATTGAATCCTCGGATGAACGGCCACCCACTGACGCCCTGCGCACTAGACTACGCCTCGCGCGACGGAACTGCCATCCGCGACTACATCCACGTCGTGGACCTGGCCAAGGGCCACCTCGTCGCCCTCAACTACCTCCGCGAGAACAAGCCCGGCGTCAAGGCCTGGAACCTGGGCTCGGGCCGCGGCAGCACCGTCTTCGAGATCATCAAGGCCTTCAGCAGCGTCGTTGGCCGTGACCTCAAGTACGAGGTCGTCCCCCGCCGACAGGGCGACGTGCTGGACCTGACGGCCAACCCGACGCTGGCCAACCAGGAGCTCAAGTGGAAGACGGAGCTGACCATGGAAAAGGCGTGCGAGGACCTGTGGCGATGGGTTAGCAACAACCCCCAGGGCTACCGACAGGAGCCCCCAGCCGAGCTGCTGGCGGCGATCAAGTCCAAGGCTTAGTGGACGTGGACGATTGACGGCAAGCGGTTTCAACGAGCGGACAGTGGGATTTGGATAGCAGAAAAGCCTATAGACGTGACTGGACCCTTGGAACGCTACTGATGAGGGGATGGAAAGTTGAGAAATGTCATTTATGAAAATCTAATCACAGTTTAAGAGCAGCTTGCCCGTCGTCTTCCTGCTTTCAATGTCCGAGTGAGCCTTGGCGGCGTCCTTGAGGGGGTAGACGTCGTGGATGGCGACGTTTATCTTGCCCGAGGCGACGAGGTCGAAGAGCTCCGACGTGTACTTTTCCAGGTCCTTGCGCTCGGCGACGTAGCCGTTGACGACGGGGCGCATGAGCTTGACGTTTTTGGGGCCGAGCTGCAGGATGTTGACGGGGGGGACGGCGCCGGACTGGTGGTGTCGTCAGCATGTCATGGGGCTCAGGGGTCTTCAGATATCTATGTTTATCCAGAGGAGCTTACCGCGTTGCCAAAGGAGATGAGGTGGCCCTTCATGGCAATCATCTGCAGGTCCGCGTCAAAGGTGGCCTTGCCGACACCATCAAAGATGGCATCGGCGCCGTGCCCGCCGGTAATCTCCTTGACCCTGGCCACGACGTCGTCGTTGCGCGAGTCGATGGTCCACTCGGCGCCGTTCTTGCGCGCCAGCTCG
>JALHCA010000247.1:0-16026 GCA_024340505.1 Tolypocladium nubicola
CGCGGCCGATGCCGTAGCCGCCGCCGTCGTCGCCGAGGAGGTGGCCCCAGCCGCCGGCGCGGCCGGTGCGCCGGAGCGCGCCGGAGCCGGAGCCGTCCCGGGCGTAGCTCATGGCCACGGAGCCCGTGCCGGCGACGACGACGACCGAGGCGTCGAGGTCCTGGTTGGCAGCGACGGCCGTCGGCAGGAGGTCGATGTCGGCGGTGACCCTGAGGCCGCGGCCGAGGGGCAGCCTCAGGAGCTCCGCGAGGGCCGTGTCCAGCAGCGGCGCGAGGGCCGGTCGGTCGTAGCCCGCGATGCCGACCCACGCGGACTCGAACGTGACTGTCTGGAACGGGCGGCCCTTTGTCGCCGCGCAGTTGTCCGCTGCCTCCTGGATGGCCTTGGCGATGGCCTCCATGGCTGCGTCCACTCCAATGTCGGAACTACGCGGCACGTCAGCACACACTCCGGACGTACGTCATCGGCACGGAGACATACACGTTGCAGGGCCCGGCCGCACCGCACGCCGCGGCGCCGTCCTTGGTCATGATGACGGCCTTGCAGCTCGTGCCCCCGGCGTCGACGCACAGCACCAGCCCGTCGTCGTGGTGCTCCTCCACGACGGCCGCCTGCGCCTCGGCAAACACCCGCGCGAGCACGCCCTTGTTCCGCTCGAGGCGCGCCTCGGCATCAGCTACTGACACATCCAGCACGAGCGCCACGGCGGCGAGCTTCACGCTGCCGCGGCAAGCCTGCAGGAGCTGGTCGAGTTCCCCGTCCGTCTGCTTGCATGCGGCGCCGCCAATGAGCCGCAGGATGTTCCTGGCGCGCTGCCGCAGCTTGACGTTGGTGGCTCTCAGATCGACCATCTACCAGGTCTCTGTCAGTTCCGGCCGCCGCTGCAAAACCAGGCTCCGGCGGGCTGTCCATCGTAGCACTCACCAGGTTGCCGTATGTCTTGCCCAGCTGGACCATGACGCCCGTGCTGATCATGTTGAGCACCAGCTTCGTCGCCGTGCCGGCCTTCATGCGCGTGCTGCCGGTGACGGCCTCGGGCCCCGTCACGGCGGCGATGACGTGGTCCGCATTGCCCTCGTCCGCCACGGCCGACGGCCGCACGCAGACGAGCCCGACGGTCGCGCCGCCGAGCGCCCTGGCGTAGGCCAGCCCACCGAGCACGTACGGCGTGCGGCCCGAGGACGCGATGCCGACGAGGGAGTCGACGGCCGGGTCGAAGCCGCGGGCGCGCAGGTCCGCCTCGGCGCCGGCGCGGCTGTCCTCTGCGCCCTCCTTTGCGTGCCGGAGGGCGTCGTCGCCCCCGGCCATCAGCGCCACGAACGTGTCGGGCGGCGCCGAGTACGTCGGCGGGATCTCGGACGCATCCAGCACGCCCAGCCTGCGGCGTGTCAGTCAGCGCCCCGGCCGGGAGGACGCATCGCGCAAGGGGACTCACCTCCCGCTGGTGCCCGCGCCCATGTAGAACACGCGCCCGCCGCGGCGCACCCGCGCGACGAGCACGTCGACGACGGCGGCGATGACGGGCACGCACGGCTCGACCGCCGCCGGGATGCGGCCGTCCTCGCGCTGCAGGATGCGGCACAGCTCCAGCGTCGAGACGCGGTCGATGCCCGTGGTCCGGGGGTTCCGGGTCTCGGTCTGGAGGCCCGCGAGCTGCACCGACGGATCCGGCGATGCCATTCTGCTGATGTTGACGGGGGGCGTGCGCGTTTCCTGGCGTTGCATCGATCCCGCGGTATGCCCTCGTCTCTGCCTCCGTGGCATTGGCTCGTCGCGATGGCTGGCTGGCTCATCAAGTATGCGCATGGGGCAGCAAACGCAAACAGCTGCCAGGGTGCGACCCCCACGCTGCTGCCGCCGGCCTCGGTCCGGACGGGGGTCACACGGGGCGACGGGGTCCATTGCTCCGTAGCCCGAGGCGCCGAGGCGGCGCCGCGGCCGGGCTGCCGCATCATACCATCTCAGCCGGTGCTGCTTCAGGCTTGGCCTCGACCTGTTTCCCCGCAGAGCAAACGCCGTCTTCCCCAGACTGGAGTCGCGTCCTCCGCCCATCCGGAGAAAAGAGGCGAACGCCGGGGCGCAATCATGCCAACCAACAGCCCGTTCGCAGCTGGCGACTCCCGCCGATTCGTCCCCGTCCGCGATTGGCCGCGAGTCAAGACTCCTCCGTCGTCGCCTCCACCGCGGGCTGTGGAGCCACCATGTAACGTGTGAAAAGGTTTGGAACTTTTGAGCGTCTGCTTCCTCTACCTTGTTTTGCCCTTTGCTGGATGTCTCGTGTAGATGCCCGACATGCCTCGCTAGCCCCATGCCACGACGCCGCCGCCACGCTCCCTCGTGGTAGATATATGTCTGCCGGCCGACGACGTCGTTTCCAATCCGGGGCTGCGGGCTCTTCTTCCTCTTCAGTTCCCGGCCGCGCGACGTCTGCTTTCGCGCATTGAGAGCGTGCCGAGCTTGCTCCAGGACGGAAAAGAAAGACCCCTCTCGTTCGCAATGGCGCAGGGGCACGAGCTCGAGGCCCGGGCCTCGTTGTCGGACAACCACAAGCCTTCGGCCGTCCACTCCAGCGAGCACGACGTCGCGACCGACGCCCGCGATGGCGCGCAGCAGGAGCTCGGGGAGCCTCACCAGTCCCGCCTCATCCGCTTCTACTCCCACCCGTGGACGCAGATCCTGCTCATCAGCTTCATCTGCTTCTGCCTCCCCGGCGTACGTCCCCTTGCTCCCGCTGTGCTTCCTGCCTCCTCCTCTCGCGAGACGGCGTCGTTGACCTGCGTGACCCGTAGATGTACAATGCCTTGACCGGCCTCGGGGGCTCCGGCCAGGTGGACTCGACCGTCGCCGCCAACGCCACCGTCGCCCTCCTCTCCACCACGGCCGCCACGGCCCTCTTCTTCGTCGGCCCCATCTTCTCCTGGGTCGGCCCGCGCATCTGCTTCATGGTCGGCGGCTGGACGTACGCCCTCTACAGCGGCAGCCTGCTCAACTTCAACCGGACCGCCAACGGCTCCTTCGTCATCGCCGCCGGCGCCATCCTCGGGGTCGGCGCGTCCTTCATCTGGATCGTCCAGGGCGCCATGATGACCACGTACGTTGACGAGTCGCAAAAGGGCCGCGCCATCGCCGTCTTCTGGGTCATCTTCAACCTCGGCGGCGGCATCGGCTCGCTCGCCTCCTTCGGCCTCAACTACGACTCCACGGCCGGCACCGTCTCCAACTCGACCTACGTCGCCCTCATGGTCATCATGCTCTTCGGCTGGACTCTCGGCGTCTTCATCTGCTCGCCCTCGCGCATCCGCCTCGCCCAGCTGCACCGCGCCGTCGAGACGGAGAAGCACACCATCAAGGGCACCTTCATGACCGCCGTCCGCACCATGTGCAAGTGGCGCGTCGTCTGCATGCTGCCGCTCTTCTTCTCCGCCAACGTCTTCTACAGCTACCAGCAGAACAACGTCAATGGCGACACCTTCAACATCCGCACCCGCTCCCTCAACGGCGCCCTGTACTGGTTGGCCCAGATGCTCGGCGGCCTGCTCATCGGCCTCATCCTCGACATTCCCTGGCTGGAGCGCCCCGCGCGCGCACGCCTCGGATGGGTCACCGTCTTCGTCACGGGCATGGCCATCTGGGGCGGCGGCTACCCCTTCCAGAAGTGGCAGGACGAGCGCCTGGCCCAGGGCCTCAAGCAGGTCGTCGACTTCAAGCAGGGCAGTATCTCCACGGGGCCCATCTTCCTGTACATCTTCTACGGCACCTACGACGCCCTGTGGCAGGGCTTCGCGTACTGGCTGATCGGCACCGAGTCCAACAGCGCCGGCCGCGCCGCCGTCCTCGTCGGCGCCTACAAGAGCTTGCAAGCGGCCGGCGGCGCCATGGCCTGGCGTATCAACGCCCTCAAGGTGAGCCCGATGACGCAGCTGGGGATGAACTGGGGGCTGTGCATCGGCTCGCTGATCATCGTGCTGCCGACGGTCTGGACCGTATCCAAGAGCACGTCGGTGGAAGAGGAGGCCCAGGCCACGCAGCAGGCGCCGAAGAAGGTCGAGGACGAATAGACGCGAACTTATAAGCATGTATATCTAGAGAGTATAGTTTATAATACCTGCAAGACGTCATGAAAGAACTTGAACAAAATGAAGGTTGTGATAGACGTAGTTGAGTGTCAGCGAGTCGTGGACAAAGACGGCGGAAACAGAACCGATACGAGTAAAAATTGCAAAAGAATTGCAAAAATACCGCACTCAATCCAATAGAAGCAGGTCTGTCAATGAATGTTGGAAAAAGAAATGTTGGCAAAAGAATTGCAAAAAAATGAATGCGGCCAGTGTGACTCGAACACACGACCTTCAGATAGGCATCCGTAGGATTGAAGTTTGACTTCAGTCTGACGATCTCCCAGCTAATCTATGGCCGCAGATACTCCGAACACATTTATTGTTTATTATAAGGCTGTTTTGTGCTCACCATAACCCGCAATGTGGACATCCACTAATACACAGCAACTCAATCTAACCAATCAATTCAACCCACTCGAGTAAGTCGGCCAAACCTCAAGCAATTCAATTCATTCAATTTGGCCAGACCCTCAATTCAAGCAATCAATCCAATCCAATTCAATCCAATTCGGCTCAATTCAAGCAATTCAATCTGAGGTGTTCTCAACCCAAATAGGGCGCCCTTGCCCCGAGCAGCTGAGCGGTCCTATCCGCCGTGTTACGAATGCATCGAATATGACTTCTGCTCATTGCCGTATACTCTTACCTCTATCGTGTTCCATTGCGCCTCGTCAAATCACGTCCTCCGTTCCTCAACACCATATCTAGACCTCCTCATCCATCCTCGCCTCACACAGTCCTCCGCTCCGTAATCGACTCCCCAAACGGCTCATCCGCCACGAACCCGCCCCCCGGCGCCCCCAGCTCAAAGACCTTGCGCCCTCGCAGCCACGTCTCCCGCACGCGGCCCGTGAACGCGCGCCCCTCCCACGGCGAGCACCGGTTCTTCCAGCGCATGTCGCCCTGCGAGAACGTCCACGCCTCGGCGTCGTCGAAGACGCACACGTCGCCGTCCATGCCGGCCCGCAGCGCGCCCTTGCGGTGCGCCAGCCCGACCTGCGCCGCCGTCGCCTGGCTGCACAGGCGCACCATGTCCGTTATCGTGGGCGCCCTGGACGGCGAGGGGCGCTGCTTGGCGGCCGTGTGCAGGATCGGGAGCCCGAGGCCGACGGAGGAGATGCCGCCCCAGGCTGCCATGAAGTCTCCTGCGGAGGCCGCGTGGCCGTCCTGCCTCGCAGCCGGCGCTGCTTCGGGGGTATTGCGTAGGTGCTGGGGCAGCAGCTTGAGCTCTGGGGTGCAGGGGGAGTGATCCGACACGACGGTCCTGATGCACGAGTCCGCCGCGACGAGCTCCTCCCACAGGCCATCGCGGTTCTTGCCCTCGCGGATCGGAGGGCAGCACTTGTGTCTGGTGTCGCCTTTTTCGATTTCCTCGGCCGACAGCCCGAGGTAGTGGAAGCACGTCTCGGCCGTGATGTTGACGCCCCTCGCCCTCGCAGCCTTGAGCAGTGGGATGCACTGGGTGGCCGACAGGTGGACGATGTGCAGGTGAAGCGACGGCGCCACGTGCGCGAGCGAGAGGATCTCCTCGATGGCACACGTCTCGTACGACGGAGGGCGAGAGTCGAGGAACGTCCTGTAGGCCGTGAGATCGCCGCCCGACGCTGCCTGGGCGCCGCTGGCCTCGGCGGGGACCATCTCGGCGTGGAACATGAGTGTCGTCGCGCTGTCCTTGAGCGTGTCCATGGCCAAGGCCACGTCCTCGGACGAGACGGCCGGGAACTCGTCAACCTACGCGGCATCGCATCAGCATCACCCATCCAGCAGCTGGTCCGCGGCTGCACCTACGCCGGACTCGGTCAGGAAGCCCTTGAAGCCCCGGACGCCCGCCTCGACCAGGGGCCGCAGCTCGTCCGCATTCCCCGGAACCACGCCCCCGTAGAAGCCCACATCCACCCAGCACTGGCCGCGGCTCGCCCGCAGCTTCTCCTCGAAGCCGGCGAGCGTCGTCGTCGGCGGGATGGCGTTGAGCGGCATGTCCACCACCGTCGTCACGCCGCCGCTGGCCGCCGCGCGCGTGCCCGTCCAGAAGCCCTCCCACTCGGTCCGCCCCGGCTCGTTGAGGTGGACGTGGGCGTCGACGAGCCCCGGCAGCAGCAGCCTCGGCGAGTGGTCCACGTACACGGTGCCGGGCGGGAAGCTGCTCTCGGGGAGGACCTCTGCGGCGACGGAGACAATCTTGCCCGTCGCCGGCGATATGGAGACTGTGGCGGGGGAGAGGATGAGGGTGTCGTCGGGGAGGGTGAGGACGGCGCGGGTCGACACGAGGACGGCGAGGGGTCCCGCGTCTGGGAGCTCGGCTGCCGTCATGATGGCAGTTGGGGCCCGCGGGTGAGAGGGATTGTGAAATGGCTAAGCCTGGCGATGAGTTCAGGCTCGATCATGAGAGGCAAAGTCTGGAGAAGGGTCGCTAGATAAGGTCGAGCGGCCATCTCAGGCACGCCAACGCCCATCGGCCGGCGCCGAGCCTGGACACTGGGAACCAGGCTTGTTGGGGCCGAGTGCCTGTCTGCGGGACCTCGATGAGACAATGCGCATCATCAGCCAGTTGCTTTTCTGTATCCGGGCGCGCTCGATCCACCACATGTTTATTGTCCCACATCGAGCGCTGCATTTACATGATGAATCGCAAGTCATCTGGTTTTCCTGTCACAGGCTCACGGCTCAGCTTTCCATGGTGGGGCAGCAGACGAGGGGCAGCAAACAAGTTCTGGTCGATCGTCGGACCTTGCCGAACACCGTCAGAATGGTATAGGGTAGGTAGCTTGTGCCATGTTGAAAACGGCAAAAGCGGACAAAGAAATAACCAAGAGTTTTAAATTATATTTACCATTGCTTAGAAATCCAGGCATTAAATCTAGTTTCCTTCGGATGTACCTGTGTGGTTTTAGTTGGCGTGGCGGGCTGTGATGCGATCTGCTCAGGAAAGCAGCAGAAGCATGTTAAAGGCTCATACAGAGTACATGCCGGGAGTCTGCTCACCCAGACTGACATCAGCAGCTTCCGAGCAGTAGATCATAGTAGAGCACGATCCGAATGTGCTTTTAATTGACAACGCTAGACCCTGAGATTGAGCTGGAGCGGCTATTTCCAACAGCCCCTACATCCTTTCCGTATGACAGTGAACCCCGACAGCGAAGCCGCCAGCGCCGCCTCTAACTCTACCTGTATTCGTATACGTAGCTGAATGCTTCCGGATCATGCAAGTACACCCCCTCCACATGTCTCCAACCGTTCTCCAGGTGATACAGCGTCGCCCTCGCTGGTCCTCTGTCACATGTCGTATGTAGAACAGTAATCATACACGGCGCGGAAACCCCCGCCTAGGCTTCCCCTCTTTCTTTGTCGAATTACTTTTGTCGCTGGATGGTCTTCTGTGCCATCTCGATAAGCCCGTCCTTGGCCTCGCTATCGGGGAAGTTGGCAATGGCGGCAATGGCCCTGTCCGAGTAGTCCTGTGCCAGGGCGCGTGTCTGATCGATGCCGTCGCTCTGCAGCACCAGCTCGCGGGCCTGCGATGCATTAGCTTCAGTCTCCAACAAGTCCTTGCGTCGGGTCCATGGCAACCTACCCTCTGAACGTCTCCCTCCCGCTCAAACTTGCGGCCGACCAGGGCCCCAAGCTCTGGGTTCTGCTTCCAGGCAAACAGCAGCGGCGCCGTCGCCAGGCCCAGCTCCAAATCGGCGCCCGCAGGCTTACCCAAGTCCTTGCCGCTTCGAGTGTAGTCCAGCATGTCGTCCACCAGCTGGAACGCCAGTCCCAGATTCCGCCCGTAGGAGTAGGCCGCCTCGACCGTCGTGTTGTCGACATTGCCAAGCAGCGCGGAGGCGCGGCACGACTTGGAAATCAGACTGGCGGTCTTGAGGTACGTCTTTTGGAGGTAGTAGCTTAGCGTCTCCTCCGACCACTGGGGGCTTCGCTCGTCGCGCTCCGTGTTCTTCAGCTGCATGAACTCGCCCTCGACCAGGTTCGCAATGACGGTGGCGAGCAGCTCAATGACTTCGACGTGCCGTAACCGTGCCAGGGCGACGGATGCTCGCCCCAGGAGGAAGTCACCAGCAAGGACGGCCATCTTATTACCAAACTCCAGATTGGCCGAGGGGGACCCGCGTCTTGAGACGGAGTGATCAATGACATCGTCGTGCAACAGGGAGGCAGTGTGGATCAGCTCTGTAATCTCTGCCAGCCGCCGCTGGCTCGGCAGGATGTCGAGGTTGCCCTCCTCTGGCATCTCAGGCTCCCTCGACGTCAGAGGCATGGCCGACGGGTTGACGTCGGCCAGGATCTGAGCGGGAGATATTGACGAGTCGATGGCTCTCGAGGTTTGCGGAAACTCCGGGTGCTCGTTCTTGGGGCAGAGGTGGGTAGCCCGGCTCATGAGGAGCACAATGAGCGGCCGCACATGCTTGCCCTCTGCTTGGGTGTAGTATTTGGCGACTCGGTCGAGAGACGGGTGGCCGGAGCCGAGGAGCTTTCGGATGTTGCCGGTAAGGAACTTCATCTCCTTGGCGACGGTTCGCAGGGGGTCAATGGTCATGCCGTCGTTGGCGGCCTTCTTGACGACATTTCCCACCACGTTGGAGGCCACCTGGACGGCGGCGGCCCAGGCTGAATACCGCCGTTGAGAGGTGTGTATGCTCGCTCTGCGTATGCTCGAGGGCGGAGAGGGAAATCGGCACAGCACACACGTCGGCGCTGTGATCCCGCTGGTGATGACGACGTCGCGCAGCACCGCGGCTCCCGAACGGAGCTGCATCGCGGCGGGCCGGGTGCGGCTCTGCCAGACCAGGTCGCAGGCGAGGGCTGTAGATGATACTGCGAGGCCGGGCGACGTTCGGGGGAGCTGTGGCGGTCGACACGAGTCCAATTGGCCGGCGGTGCGAGGCCTAAGGGCTTGGGTGAGCTTCGAAGATGCCGCTGAAACTTTTCCTTGCGCGCAGCGTGGTGCGACTAAAAGCGGCGACGGGATACGGATTGAGCCGGGACCCACCCGAGGCTCCCGACCAGCCCACGCCTGCGCCTCAGGCGTGAAGACGCGCTGTAATTCGCCGCTGTGCATACGTCCCCTGCAGTGCGCCAGCTGCCATTAACAATTAGTTATCCTCCCGACGGACATTCAGGCACTCTACGACCCCGACATCGCGACCCGACACTTCCGTGTTGCCCGAACAATCCGTATATGGGAGGAGTCCCTGCCGACTGCGTACCTGCTCCGGGCCGAGATGGTGCTCCTCACGATGACGCCGTCCATGGTGGACGGGCTGGGGAAGCTGGGCGAGCTGAAGACGGCGGACGAGTCCCCCGATGCTCGTGATGACGGCGAGGTGCAGGCAACAGACGACAGCGAGCCCTCGCTGGCCTCGCCTGCGGTGGGCAAGCCCATATCCCACGGACAGGCTGTCGACCTGTGGAAGAGGCTGCAATCGTCACAACGTTCGTCGCCGAGCTTGGAGAAGCTCCTCCAAGGGTCCCAGGTCTACACGCCTCCACCTCCGCCAAAGCCTGAGCCGGTTTGTCCCTCCACTGCCCTGGACGGACCTCCGGATGGCTGACACGAGTGCTATGCAGTCTGCAGAATACAAAGCCCTCATGGCCCGCCTGCGCCGCGAAGAGGCCGCGCGCGCCTACGACCGAATGGTCCACCCGCCCTCTTGCATCGAGACGTTCGGCGACCGCTTCCCGACCGCTGCGCAGTCCTTTTCCGCCGTGAACCGCCCGACGAGCGCCGCCGACCTCGGCGACGACGACGTCACCCTCACCGAAGTGCACCGCCAGGTCATGCTCATCCTCAACTTCCTCGTCAGCATAATCGGCGTGGCGGCGACGCTGTGGGTGTCGGCGCGGTGGTGGAGCCTGCCCGCACGGCTGTTCCTCACCATGGGCGGGAGCATCGTCGTCGCGATTGCAGAGGTGGGTGTGTATCAGGGCTACGTATGGAGGATGGGCGAGTCGAAATCCAGGCAAAAGGCCGTCAAGGAGGTCAAGGAGGTGGTCCAGACGTGGGTGGTGGGACGAGACGAGGGCGAGGGGGGCGATGCGGATGACAAGACCGTCCTGCTGAAGAGCAAAGAAGACGATGCAGGCGGTGCAGCAAGGAAGAGGACGGCGGCGACGAGGAAGCCAGAGACATGAGCTCATCGCAAGTCTAAAGAAGATTATCGCGAAGAAGATGATTACGACGCAAGCAAACCAGCACAGACGTGCACTGGAAACGTGCCTTTCAAGCGAATCGCTATCAATCGTGTTTGAACGTCGCTTGGCGGCGCAGCATCGAATATCACAGACGCCTGTGGAGTACAAGCTGGCATATGCGGCATGTGACATCGCGTAAAGTGTGCACGGCTTCGGTCGCGTCGCATCGCGTCGCGTCTGCATCGACGCGGGGCGCTAACATGCATATTGCTCCCATTTTCCAAGACAATCCATCTCGTGCATGAACCCCGAGTCTTGCACTTGTTATGCCACTTCTCGCTGATGCCATTTTCTAATCTGGAAAGTCATCTTCGCGCGGGAACCTGTCATGCGCTGAGCGAGCCACACTCACCATCCAGACGCGCCTCGCGCCCTCCGTCGTCTGCGAGCAGCGCCATGATGCCCAATTCCTCCCCGGAATATGCCATGTACGGGAGACTCCATACAAACGCCGTGCGAATTTTGGCTGACGCGTCGCAGAACGAAGCCGGGGATGCCGCACATCCTGTCGCGAAAGCGCGACAAGCCGCTGCGGACGTACGGCAAGGGATCCGTCTCGACGCCCGAACCGCCGTCGAAGAGGGTGCGCCTGGAATCCGACGAACCCGCACAAGGCGGAAACACTTTGGCGTCGGGACGATCCGAGCCCGCGCAGAAAGACGGCCAGAGCTCAGTGTCGTCCGTCGAAGGCGAGACTCGGAAGCACCCGTCGATCCTGAGCTACTTCAAACCCGTTGCGCCGCGTGAGCGCGCCGTATCGTCGCGCAACACGACAGAGGACGCCGAGGAAGCAGATGCCTCGCCCGCATCCTCGACGGCGAGCCGCCCGAAACGAAAGCCGCGCCTGCTGAGGCTCCGAGCCACATCGTCCCCGCTGAGCGACGCCCCCGAAGACCCCGGAGCCGACGAAGCCGCGACCAAGAGGAGAGACGGTCGTGGCGAGGCGGACGACGGGGACGACCGCGCGAACAGCCGGGGCAGTCCCCTGCGCGACGGCGGAGACAACCGCCGCAACCAGACGAAGGGAGCCAAGGCCCCCGACGAGACCAAGCCCGGCGGAGCGGCCAGGGCGAAGAAAGCGCCGACGGTGCAGACGACGCTGAATCTCTCGGCGCAGGCGGCCTTTGCCGAGTGCAAGGTCTGCGATACGGTGTGGAATCCCCTGTACCCCGACGACGTCAGGTACCACTCGAAGCGCCACGCGACGGTCATGAGGGCGAGGAGGAAGCAGGAAGATGGATTGTAGACTATGATACCCAATACACGCTGGTTCAGCCTTCATTTCACGGGACAGATGTGTCTAGTCGCTGGTAGTCCCGAACGGTGATAGCCCCGGGCTCCTGGATCGATGGAAGCTTCGTGCCAAGTACAGACGAAGCCACGCGATGAGAGTTGCAGGGTCCATTCGAGGCCGTCCAAGGCCGTTGCATCCACAGACAGGAGTTTGCGTCCAGGGCTAGCCGGTTGTCATGAAGCTCCCGAGTACTGAACCGTACAACCCCTGTGTTTTAGCCCGAGGACTCACATCTGGCCCACGTCTCTATTTATTTCGTCTTCGGTCTCAGGATTCGCCGCACTCTGGACGCTTGCGTTCAACTGCTGGGCTGGGCTTGACGCCTTGACTACTACGCGGGACTGCCTTTGCCTTTCTCTTCTCTATGCTTTCCTCTCTCACATGTTCTTTCAGCTAGCCGCTTCTGACACCGACATAGAGATGCTGGCTGTGCGCCGGTGTCCATTGTCAGGACTGACCGGCCGGTTGCCCCTTGCACGGACTGGCCGCGCTTGGCCATTACCATTCGAACGACTTGTAGTGGCCATGAAGGCAGGGATGACACGGCAAGACAAGTTCATACTATCTTATGGTACCACTTACTGGCAGTTGGCTCATTACTTGTCTCCAGGTCTTGCTAAAGGATGTCAGGGACTGGCACCATACCCTCAACTCAACCCAGATCGATGCAGCTTCCACCAAGAGTCTAACACAGAGCAAACAGCCACCACAATAGTTGTCAAGGCGCTTAATGACCGGCTTCGTGTTCAGCCTAGTATCCAGCCATATCACATGCCCAGCCACCGCGCAATACAGATGTCCTACAGCCGACCCCAATCTGGAGGACCCCGTTCCTCAACCCTATGCGCCTCGCGCAAGTCAAGCCCGACCAGACGGCGACGCGCAGCCTCAACTACGCCGCCCGGGCCTTCACCCACCCAACATCATACCCCCCTCCGGGCGGCTCCCCGATCTCCCCGAGCAGCACCTGTCCGCCGGCAACGCATGGACAGCGAAACGTCTCCCTCGTTATGTCTGGCACCGTCCTGCCGCTGCGCCTGGCCCGCGCCATGGACATGACGAAGTCGCACAGCTTGTGCCGCTGCTTCTCGAGGCATGCCTGGCTGTGCACCGTGTCCATTTCCGCGGCCGTGGGGTTCACCAGGTCGTACGTCTTGTTGAACTCCCGTTTGTAGTCGTCCAGGTGGGCCCTGACGACCTCCTCGATGTACTGGACCGTGGCGCCCGTGATCCATTCCCCGTCGTCGGGGTCGTAGGTTGGGCCCGACATGGTGGGAGGCGGTTTGGTATATCAGATGTGCGTTGAGTCGAGTTTGATGAGTGGTCGGGTCTGCAAGCTGGATCAGGTCTTGTGTCTTGTCTACGCGGTAGATTCGAATGCGAGGAATGTCGGAGGTCCATGGTGTACGAGGTGGTATTTATACCGGAGCGTCGTGGCCGTAAATCCCTGTACGCAGCAATGGTGAGCTTGCACAAAGGCTGGCGTGAGCAATCATGGCGTTGTTCACTGAGCATCTGGCTGTTCAACGGAAAGCCTGCGCATTCAAAAGCAGGCACGGCCTGAAGTGACATGCTTCTGCTGCACGACGAACCAAGAACTTGATCAACACGCGCACCACGAGGAAAGATTCATGTGCAACTGTAGTTCACTATCTGATATGGTCCAGGTGAACCCAGGGCAAGGTATAGACAGTGTGATGGCGTGATTAACATAAAACAACTATTCAACCAAGCAACTTTGTAATCCGTAACAATTCATGACAACATTCAGCACGAGCATGCAATGGCACCAAGGCCAAGTAGAGACTGAAGGGGGTATCGGTTGCCGTCGTCGCCATCGTATACTACAAACCGAACAAGACATGATGGGGCCTCAAACTATGTGCGCACGCCCCGCCCCGACATGTGCTGGTGGTGGTCAACTCTCCATCCATCAGTACTTTCGGTCGTCGTCCGAGTGGAGTGCCTTGCTGGCCGGGCTGTTCCCGTCCGCCGTCATGGCGACCTTCTCGAAGTGGTACAGTGGCGGGCGGGTGGCGTTGCGCTGGAACAAGATGTACCTCTTGAACCACCAGGGGATCGTCTCGGTAATCTGGTACCAGGCGAACGTGCGGACGGGGACGGCGAATACCCAGTCCAGCTCCTCCAGGGTGCGCTGCATAGTCTCGGGAACCCAGAGGAAAATCATGATGAAGGCGACCACGTTGAAACCCGCGTAGAGGCCGAAGGCGCCGACCGTGTGAAGCTTCTTGAGCAGGAAGGGGAACGTGATTCCGAGAACGGAAGCCTTGGATGTGTCAGCGAGGGCACGTCGGAGACAAGAGATGGGAGTCATACCCAGAACAAGCAGGTGGCGACGGCGAATCCCATACCAGTCTCTCTGTGAGACAGGGGGTAGACCTCGGCACTGTAGGTGAACGGGACAGGGCCCTCACCGGGCGAGTAGAAGGCTGCGGTGCAAAGTCAGCGCCGACTGCAGAGTAGCCGATAGGAGGGAGTTTACGTACCGCCGAAGAGGAAGACAAACAAGCACACCAGGGCCGTGCGCGTGGAGTTCGGGTCGAGCGGGATGCCCTTGGCGTCTACGGGACCATTGTCGATGAGAGTGCAGAGCCCAGCGACGAGAAGAGTCCAGAACATGTTGGGGAAGGTGAACAGAAGCAGGCTTCTTCGGCCAAACTAGTGGAGCTGTTAGCGACCGTCGTCCTTTCTTTCGACAGCCAGGAGCCGGCTTACAGTATCAATGGTCCAGAAGGCAGGGAAGGCAAACAGCCAGTTGATGAGGCCGAAGCCGAAAGAACCAATCATGGCCTTGAAATCTCCGAGGCCGGCATCGACGAAGATGGTGGTCGAGTAGAAAGCAATGATGTTGATGCCGCACATCTGCTGGGCAATCATGACCGTGAACGCGGCCAAGTTGGCGCGGCGAACGCGAGGAATCGTGAACAGCTGGGAGAAGCGCGTCACGTAGTTGGTCTTGCCAATAATCTCCTGCTCAATCTCGAGCAGGGCGCTGATGTAGTAGATGTCTCTCGCGACCTGGATCTCATGGTTTCGGAGCACCATCATGGACTTCCAAGCGTCGGCATAGCGCCCCTTCTTCATGTACCAACGGGGAGACTCGGGGCACAGGTAGATGAGAAGCAGCAGGGGAACGGCCGGGATGAAGGGAGCGCCTGGGAACAGTCAGTTTCTCGTTTCAGTGGAATGCTTCATCGGGCCACTGCTCACCAAGCATCAATCGCCAGTTGATATTGTTAGGGACGTAGAAGACGGCCAGGTTAAAGGCAGTCCCGAGCATGATGCCAAACGCTGTCCACATCTCTGTTCTTGACGTCAGCAAATACATCTTGTCAAGGTTCAAGAGTAGCACGTACGCCATGACATGACCAGAGCTCCTCGGATGGAGGCGGGAGCATTCTCGGCGGCGTAGATGGGAACGGTGGAAGCCTTGGCACCCATACCGATGCCCATCAGCAGACGGCAGGCCAGCTGCTGTTCCCACGTGTGGCAGAAAGCAGATCCAATGACGGGCCAGATGCAGAAGTGAGCAGCGAAGAAGATGGTGCCTGGTGTCAAGAGTCAGCCGTGATTGTTCAGTGACAGACGCGAGGGCAAACTCACCTCGACGACCAAACCAGTTGTTGAGGGGATCAGAGATCCAGCATCCGAGGAACCTGGAACAGACAAGTCAGCGTCCCGATACCCGAAATATGGACTCGGCCGGCTACTGACGCGCTACCGATATAAGGACCGGCGTTCAGGAGACCGACAATGAGACTGTCTCTGTCGCTGCCCGAGTCGAGGCCGTAGTATTTCTGGAAGAAAATCGTGGCTCCGTTGCTTCCAGTCTGGTCCCAGCCCTGGACAGCGGCGCCGATGGAGCAGGTGGCGATGGTGAGGAACAGCCTCATGGGCATGCGCCACTTGTGCTTGACCTCGACGTCGAGGATTTCGAGCTCGTCGGGGTTGAGCTTCTCAGGGCCGTCGATGGCGTAGACGCTGTCGGGATTCTGCGCGACGAGGGCGCCCTTCTTCAGTATATCGACGTGGTCCTGCAGACCTCTGTACTCGGCGAAAGCCTCGACATCGCGCATGAGCTGCTCACGAGGGATGCCCTCGAGCGGATTGCGAATCCTGGTGCTCGTTAGACCTGGCGCTTCCGGGTCGCCACTCAAGTCGCTCGCCACATACTTGGCTTGAAGGTTTCTGTCCATATCAATCTGCTCGGTGTGAGTTACACCCTTCTCCTCGAGGTGCTCGCCGTGGCGGCCCTTGGGCTCGGGGCTGCGAGCAAGTCAGCACGGCGTGTCTCCCCGGGCGCGCGGGCGCGGACGAACCTGATGTCTGCCATGGGGGGCAAGTGTCGCGTCTCCTCTGTGGCTTGTGGTTCCAACGTCGGCTGCCAATGGGGGGGGGGGG
>JALHCA010000248.1:0-90618 GCA_024340505.1 Tolypocladium nubicola
AATCAATCAATCAGATCAGATATGGACTGAAAACTATCAGTTCAGATCAGATTTTAACCCAAATCTGATTTGATTGATCTGACGGCAGCGCTGTCGGGCCCGAGGACCAGCTTCGCAAGTTCAACATTCCCATCGTTTCCGCTCTGCCCGGTGTTGGGCAGAACATGTGGGATCACATCTTTTTCGGGCCGTCGTACGCAGTCAAGTTCCCGACCCTCGTCAACATCCTCATCAACCCCTTCGCCCTGGTCAAGGCACTTGCACAGTACGTCCTGTCCCACGATGGCGTGCTGAGCTCCAACATCATCGAGTTTGTCGGGTGGGAGAAGCTTCCCGAGAAGTACCGCACCACGTTTTCGGCCGAGACCAAGACGGCGCTCTCCGAGTTCCCGGCAGACTGGCCAGAGGTTGAGTACCTCGGCGCCAACGGGTACCTGGGCAACTTCGAATGGCCCATCCTGCAACAGCCGCTGACTGGCAAGCAATACGCCACGATTCTGGGAGCCATGGTCGCGCCCGTGTCCCGAGGCAACGTCACGCTTCGGTCGGCCTCGGCGCTCGACTCGCCAGTCATCAACCCGAACTGGCTCACCGCCAAGGCGGATCAGGAAGTCGCAGTGGCCTGGTTCCGACGCATGCGCGAGGTCTGGAAGACAAAGGAGCTGCAGTCGATTGTCGACGGCAAGGAGAAGTGGCCGGGCGAGGACAAGGAATCCGACGCCGACGTCCTCGAAGTTGTCCGGAACTCGTTGATGACTGTCTGGCACCCTGCTTGCACATGCAAGATGGGCAAGAAGGACGACCCCATGGCCGTCGTCGACTCTCAAGCTCGGGTATACGGAGTGCAGGGTCTGCGCGTCGTCGATGCGAGCGCCTTCCCGCTGCTCCCCCCAGGCCACCCCCAGAGCAGCGTTTATGCGCTCGCGGAAAAGATTGCTGATTCTATTATCCAAGGCAAGCAGTGATAGGCATCGCTAGTTTAATAGTAGGAGACATAATGAACCTATACTGATCCTTATTGGGGGACTTTTAAAAAGACGGTACTTCAGCTCTGGCAGACGCTTGAGCCCATACGCTATGGCTGCCAGCTACCCAGAGAACGGATTTTGCTCCGCTAATATGCCGAGTGTATGAAAACCGTGTGAGCTGGGGTCCTCCTTGCACTGATGGAGCTCGATCACCGCACGAACCCCTACCGCTCCATTCCACGCCGAGCTACTCACAGCAACACGTACTGCCGCAGATCTGGCTCTTTCTGTCCTGTCCTCGTCGTCAACCATGGTTTACACCCGTTCTGCCCACAGCGCTAATGTGAATGATGTGATCGTTTCCAGTTCCTCGACAGACATCTCGCTGAGTGCCGTTGCCGTAGAATGGTGAGCGGGTATATCTTTGTAGCGTTGAGGAGTGGACTGGTAGCAATACAAGCGCGCTCCTTGAAACAGTCTTTATCACATATGGAGAGCACGCAAATGACCCCAGAATGACGCTCTGCGGGAGCAGTGGGTTGGGCTGGAGTAGTTGCACCGCGGATTGCCTACTGCAACCCAGGTTTAAACCGTCTTCTGTTAGGTGGCTCCCTGAAGGGCGAAGAGGTGGGAATTCCTCTGTAAAAGACCCCCTCTCTTTAAGCTAATATTAGAAAGAGATACGAGTACATAGGACGTTTAATTAAGAGCAAGGCGGAAAGCAAAACGTTCTACTTGAGAACGCACTAAGAGCGGCTGAACTTCACTTCATCGCTTACTAGTCGTTTAGCGGCAGACCCGTACTCCATTAGATCGATCTATAAGTACAGGGGTTTGATTGGTGGGACCTGCCACACCCAACTGGAACCCGTTATCACTATGATCAACCTGATCTTCACTCTTGCGCGCCACAATCGCTGCACAATGCCGCCGTGAAGCGGAATTGTGACGTCCAATCAGATGTTGCGTGTCCTCGAGCTCGTCTTGCATGAAGCCGTTGTCGCCGCTCGGGGTTTCTTTCCCGATACTAGCGGGCTCGGGGGGCGTTCGCGACTCGCATGTCGCTAGCTGGCCTAGCTCGCCTCGTATATCACGTTGATCCCTCTGCGCGTTAAAGGCAAATTGATGCTAAAAGCAATGAGTCATTGTTTAAGGAGAGCGATATTCCCGGGAGAGGTGATTGTGACAAAGTTCAATGAGGTGGTTGTCGCCGATACAAAGCTCAGCTCAACTGTCATTTGATGACAATCTCGCGACCCTATATCACCTCAGGTTGATTTACACCATCAAGCCGCAATCTCCGACATTGCCCGTGAACTTTTACGCACGATCAAAATGTCTCATATTACGAGGTCTAAGATACATGTCGTAAGGGGGATATAAACTAAATGAATACACCAAATTATGCAGCGATGCCCGAGCGCTAGGAGGAACATGATGGCATACGGAGCGGAGAGGGCGAAGCCGATGAGGTCGAAGTTGTGTATAATGATGTCTAGCACAGGCCTTACGCTGTGAACCCAGCGGTCGGGAATGTTGACCAGGAATATGACGATGGTGGCACGGCCCAACGGGAAAGTTGAAATAGAAGCACCACCGCCACGTCGGGTCCTGCGTTAAAGCACCACCCGACTTGACAACATAGCCGGCAGCCTCCAGCTTCCATGATGTTCTCAACGTCCCTTCTTGCTTCTCATCATTGTCTATTGTGGGTCGAACATCTTTTGCCGTATCCTTTCCAAGGGGTCCCTGACATGCCGGCGGGGGTTCTCCGAGAGTGAGGTCCACGTGCTGCTAGTCCCAACTTTGCTGAACTGTAGCTGGAGATGGAGATGGCTGTTCAAGGTTCATCTTCATCCAATGGCGTAAACTCCATCGGCGAGTGATATTACCAGACCAATGCCAAGGCTGTGAGTCGACGTAGGATCTGGACCATCGCTGTGGGCCAGCCATTGACCCAGCCATAACAGATGCACAGCTGTACTCGTACGAGAATGAGAAAACAGACAGCCGCAGGAAGGGGCCAAGCCATTTGGGTTCAAGCCCAGTGGTCCTTTTACCCTTCGGGTTTGGAGCTGCATGTCCTCCTGTCCTCCCACCCCGCCAACGGACGGGATCGAAGGATCACTGCCCGGACCCTTGCGGATGCGACCACGAGGGTCACGCATGGTGAAGCATATCAAGCATTTCCCGTTATAGTTCCCACGTGCGCGCTGTCTTCAATATTCCCAGGAGCCAAAGATGTCCGTCATCCAGGCCATGTCGTTCAAATCCAGCGACGGCATGTCGGCCGCGAGCGGATTCTCAACCATCGTCCTCGTGTCCACGGCCGTGCAGCTCATTGCCTGGCTGCTAGGAGTTGGCAGACTTCCTCCCAAGAACTGGGAGAGTGCCGGCTCCCAGGAATTCCTCACGTTGCGGATGATCCTCGCGCCTTTGATGAAGACCGTTCCGTCGTTATCGTCTGTTTTTAGGTTGTACACGTCACCAACCTTGCAAAGCTTATCGATGGTCTGGTCCATAAGAGCAAGTAGATCCGCAGTGTTCCGGAGGATTTCCTTGTCCCAGGCCGGGTCCTCCGCGGTGGTGAGCCTGTAAAGGATCGCCTGCATGTGGGACATGGACACATAAACCGCAAATGGCAGCCCCGGGACTTCAACCGGTGGTACTGCAAGAAAGATATCGAACCAAGCCCTCGCGGCCTTTGTACATGCATATTTGCCACTTATTCGCATGGTCTCTGGAATTGACTGGTCGGTGAACAGGCTGATTGAGTGGACCTTTGCTTCCACGCTGTACAAGTGCAATTGCACCACATCTGGTAGAGTGTCAGTAGATGCAAGTTTCTCAAGTGGATGTGAAGGCTGTGTCAACGTACAATGCGAATGTAGCCTTGCAGGGAGACGTTGTTGTATCTCGTTGAGGCGAGACTGCAAGCCAGCTTTAAAAATGTACGTTGGACCCTGGCTAGTCTCAGCTGCCGCATCGCGTCGAAGCAGCTTGTGTGCCTCTTCACTGATGAGTTGGATCTTGACAAGTGCCACCAGAACCTCGTCCAAAGGTTGTTCTCTCTCGCGATCAAGGACGGCCAAGCAGTCGTCCATGTGCGAAGTCCAGACCAGTGTTTCCATTTTCCCAATGAACGAAGTACATCTGCGGAAGGGGTCAGAGTGAACTGCGGGTTGCTGCGGGCTATAGCCACATCAGTACGTACGTCGATGTGCAGAACCAGAGAGCGAGCGCAGCTCTTCGTTCTTCCATGGTTCGGATCTTTGGTGGCGGAGCTGGTCGGATGCTCCACACTCGGAGATACATGTCGGATTGCTGCTCCTCGTTCGGAGTTCTGGTCAAACCCATGTCAAAGAGGACGGTGGTCGCCATCTGAGAATATAGAATGAGAAAAGGCTTCGTTCCAGGCCCAGTATTCATCGTGGCCCTGTGAGGATCATGGAGTGAGCAATCATAAGTCACAGTTTAGTGAGAGCTGAAGAAGAAGAACAATCCACTTACCAGCCAAGATAGGCGAGTAAGCCCAGCAAGATGTCCATGGTGCGTTCATGGTTGAGGACCAGTCTATTAGCCACCTCTTCGCGGACCCTCTCCCTCAGCACGTACTGCTGGGGAAGTGACATGGATGTCATGTTCATAATGGACATCCATAGGAACGGTCGTTCCCGGCGTAGGGCTTCGGCTGTAAGGTCAGGGGGCATATGCATGAACGGAAAATTGCTTAGCCAGTCGCGGAACTTGGAGAGATATATTTCTGCTTCCTCCGGTGTCGGCTCTGGACGGACATAATGGGTGCTCTTGGTGTGTGATGGGGCATCACCGCATGAGGTTTGGCCCATGAAAAACGACGTGCCTGGCTGTGGGTTGGCTGCTGCAGCTGCTGCAAGAGAGTCGAGTCGGCTGGGCTGCGCCTGAGAGGAGGAGTGCATATTGGCATGTATCTGCTGGTCGGGGGTCTGGCCCGCCCTCAATATCGACACCAGGTCATTCAGCTTCGCCTCGAGCTTTGCTGTCATGGAAGTCGGTTTCCTCCTGACCCTGGGGTGCCGAACCCGTCTTGTCTCCATCTGTACGCACTCCTTGTCCGTGCGGCTGCACATCTCACAGCTTCCGCCCTCTGGGTTCAGAATGCACCTACGCTTAGCCCGCGAGCAATTGGTGCACGAACGCCCGTAGCCAGCTGGCATGCCGCCACTGCCGGCTGTCCCCTCGGTGGCCGAGGGGGAGAGGGACGCCATGTCTGCTTCTGGCCGAGGATGAGCATAAAACTGTGGCATCGAATTCCGGCCGTCAAGGATGCATCGAGTAACGCTGCATGGACTGTCGAGAAGAGCGGGATTGAAGATGCACCCGAAATAATACGTCGCTGTTGGGTGCCTGCGTCGACTTGTATGTCGGGATTCGTGTTCGTTCGTGAATGCCGTCGGCTGGTTGACGCAGCTTGCGTCATCACGCCGCTCCAGCCACTCACACGCCGGCGGATTTCTAAAAACCCCGAGTCCCGCAACTGAAACCCGCCAACTCCGTGCCGCTGTTTGCATCAAACAAACGACCAAGGCCGTAAGCTATGGAGTGAGTACCTTTGCGGCGACAAAAAATTACCGAAAAATTCCCTGGTCCTTGGTATGTGGCCGCAATAGGTGGTCATTTAATAAATGGACTCGAACTGTACAGAGGAATGTATTTGCTGGAGAAGGCTCACCCAAAAATGGATCCACCCACAATGCCGAATCCTAGAGTGCGAATATGACTTGCTGGAAGCTGTCTCCTTCGGGTAGGTAGTTTGGGACTTGGCTGACGATTGCAGCCCGTGATATGCATTCTTCACTGAGAATCCAATTGCAAAGGTCGCACCCGTCCTAAGCTGCCCGCTTCGGGTCTGAGAGTGAAGTCGAACAGAACCCTTTAGGAGGCCACGTCTTCGCCGTCTTGATTTGGGCGATGTTGTGTCCCTCCGACAGTGTACCAAGAATGCGGTTGGACGGCAATAGTGTCATGATGATCCATGCGTCGTATATTAATTGAAGAAGATGCTGAAAAGAGAGATATAGGTCCTTGAGTTTGTTGACTTGCGGTGAAGTAAAGGGGATCGATTTCACTGGAGCATGACGACGATGGTTCGTAGATGGTTCTAATTCTCTGTGATATAGGGATGAAGTGAGGTATGAAGAGAGCAGTGATTGGACCTGAAGGAAAGGGACGCCTCCCAGAGGTTGGCTAGCGGGAGCTGTGCATTCGCGGGCTGTCGGTGACGCTCTTCGTCTAGATTGGTCTGCTGCGTTGACATTCCTCGTCAGCATCGGTGCCGAGTGCAGGAGGCCGTCTCCACACTTTTTCTGCGCCTCCTGGGCCAGCAGGACTAAGTCATCACAGACAACCTGAAGGTTGTTCAGTACGGCCAGCGAAGGGAGAAGGATGCAAAGCCACTCGTATTGCGATTAAAGGCAATTATGTAACAGGCAGCTTTTTAGCCTACGCTGAGCTATCACTCCAAGTGTGGAAGATGGGACCTGGAGCATTGACGACTGTGAATCAAACTAGCAACGCGGTTTACATAACAGGCAACCAATCATAGGCCGCGTCGCGACCCTGTCCTGTCTCGCGGCCCCTAAGCCGATAGTCTCCGAATTTCCTTCAGGGCGGGATGAGACGGGTAGGTCACCAACTGCAACAATCCCAGCTACGAACACCTCTGCCGAGCACGAACATCTCCGCCCAGCACGAGCATGGCGACGCCGAGCGCCATGGCTACCGACATGCTTCCCCGATTCCTGCTCCCCCGACTGAGCTGGGGCGCTCCGCTGTCTGCTTCTCGAGCCGCTACGCGTCCTTTTGCTGCCGTCCACGTCGCGAAGACTGCCAGGCAATTCTCATCGCTTCAGCATGGCGAATCCCCCGCGCGGCGGCGTCCTACTCCTGCCCGGAGCCCGATCCTCATCCTCAGCCGAGTATTCCACGCGACGGCCATGCGCCAGCGCGACCACCACTTTGACACCCTCAAGTTCGTCAAGCGGCTGCAGAGCGAGGGCTTCACCGAGCTGCAGTCCGTCGCGATGATGAAGGTGCTCAACGACGTGATCGAGGAGAGGTGAGAACACCTGCCGACGCACTCCTCACATCTCGAGCATGCTCTAACCGACCTCTCCGCAGCATCCAGAACCTCACGCGCACCATGGTCCTCCGCGAAGACGCCGCCAAAGCCACCTACACGCAAAAGGTCGACTTCGCCAAGCTGCGCTCCGAGCTGCTCTCGGCCGACAGCACCGAGGCCAACACGACGCGTAGCGCGCACGAGCGGCTGACCAACGACATCGCCAAGCTGAGCAGCCGGCTGCGCGACGAGATCGGGCGCACCCAGGCGAGCGTGCGGCTGGATTTGAACCTCGAAAAGGGCCGCATCCGCGAAGAGGCCGTCGGCCAGGAGCTCAAGATCAAGGAGACGGAGACCAAGATCGAACAGGAGGTGGCCGCGCTGCGCGAGAAGCTGGAGCAAGTCAAGTTCCAGACGTTGCAGTGGCTGATGGGTGTGTGCACTGGTTTCGCGGCGCTGTTGCTGGGTGCCTGGAGGCTGCTCATGTGAGGGCGCGCTGGGGACTTGGATTGGGGACTGGCCAAGGGGAGACAAAGAATATACTGCTTTGGTACGAAATTCCTAGATATTGTACTACTGGCAGGGAGTTGGCTAGGGTTGAAGAGGCTTGACGGACATTATTGCTCTAGTATTCGTCTAGTATGTGAAGATCGTTTACTTCCTTATGGCAGCGCTACAGTTCATGGAACTCAATAGACCACCGACATTCGTATTCTATCAGCTGTGCGGTGCATACGAGTACACGTGGGCTTGACAAGGTAACATCTACGAGTAGGCTGGTTGAGACAGGGAGCTAATCTGCAGGGCAAGACTGCAGTTGTGCAGGTCGGGTTAATGTGACCTGAGACAAGCTCCGGATGGAGTACGACATGACGACTGCAGACACCCATAGCAGGTAGCATTACTTAGAGATGACCTTCGATATAGGTGCCCATGAATTGATGGAGTAATATCCGCACCACGACGATTGCCACCGCCGCAACATGCCCCGTTCAGCAAGTGCGCCTCTCGGCGGCTCTTTCCCATCAGGGAGCCCACGCCAACCCCCACCAAGCTATGCCACGAAGTACCCCGCCGACAACGGGAGCCATTGCGCCCTCTGATGCGCCGCCTTTTTAACATCTGAATACTTAAATTGCTCCGTCACTTCTTCCTTCTTGAATCCCTCAGCCGAAACACATAGATCGAGGCTTCCCAAGACCATTGTACCTTGTTCAAAGACACGACATCCTGGCGCAATTGCTCCTCCGTGCCCCGCCACCCTCAGATCCGCCACCTCTTAGATCCGCCACCTCGTGAGAATACCTTCCGACCATGGCGGGCAAGCCCAAGGTTTTGCTTCTGGGCAAGATTGAACAGTATGTACAAGTCAAGGGTCCTCTTGCGATCACCTCATCCAGACTTTGAAGTCCTCAGTCCCCGATCATGCCAGGGGACTCGGAGCCAGTCCATATACTGACATCCACCCCGCGACAGTGCCCACGATGCGTGGGCAGGCATCGCCGACATCGCCCAGGTTCTCCAGCCCAAGGCCACCAACCGCGACGAGTTCTTCGCAGAGTGCAAGTCCGGCGCCTTTGACGGCGCCAGCGTCGCCTACCGCACGTTTGACTCAGTCGCCGTCACGGGCAAGATTGACTCTGCGGTGCTCGACGTTCTGCCCAAGACCCTGCAGTTCCTCTGCCACAATGGTGAGTCCCGGCCCAATTGAGGAAGCGATGCCATCTAGAAGCCACAGGAAGCTGTACATGTGAAGACTAGAGCTTCGACTGATGGAAACAGGCGCCGGCTACGACCAGGTCGACATCCCAGCCTGCACCGCGCACAACGTCCGCGTCTCCAACACCCCCACCGCCGTCGACGACGCCACCGCCGACATCACCATCTGGCTGCTCATCGGCGCCCTGCGCAACCTTCCCACCTCCATGGCCGCCCTGCGCGCCGGTGCCTGGCGTGGCAAGTCCCTGCCCGCCCTCGGCCACGACCCCCAGGGCAAGGTTCTTGGCATCCTGGGCATGGGTGGCATCGGCCGGAACGTTGCTGCAAAGGCCCGCGCTTTCGGCATGCGTATTCGCTACCACAACCGCTCACGCCTGAGCCCCGATCTCGAAGAGGGAGCCGAGTACGTGGGCTTTGAGACGCTGCTCAAGGAGAGCGACGTCCTCAGCTTGAACCTGCCCCTAAACGTGAGTCTTCAAAACTTTCCCTGACCGTCTACGCTCTGTCCCACCCATCCCGCTTACACGTCCTCGACCAGCCCAAAACCCGCCATACAATATCCGCCCCCCAGTTCGCCATCATGAAGCCCGGCATTCTCATCGTAAACACCGCCCGCGGCGCCGTCATGGACGAAGCCGCCCTCGTCGACGCCCTCGCCACCGGCCAGGTCGCCAGCGTCGGTCTCGACGTCTACGAGAACGAGCCCGAGATCCACCCCGGCCTCCTCGCCAACGAGAGCGTCCTGCTCGTCCCCCACATGGGCACCTGGACCGAGGAGACGCAGACCAAGATGGAGGAATGGGCCATTAGCAACGTCCGCATGGCCGTCACCGAGGCCAAGCTGCGGAGCATCGTGCCCGAGCAGACGGATATGGTCTGAATGGTGACCTACACGGGCTATACGGGCTACACAGTCTACATGGGCTACACAGTCTATATTGGCTACGCAGGCTACGCAAGCTACGAAGTACAAAAGATACGGAACTCGAGTCCTCCCCCCCGAGGTGTGGGATGCGATAGAGGCACAATGGCCACAGGCGGCTGACTCACAGCGCCGATTCTTAGAAGAGGGACATCTTTAGTGATGCATACACCAAGCCTTTTCTCAATTGATTGAATACACACTTCATGGTGATCGCCTCTGTCCAGAACGCCGCGTCGATGGTGCCGAAGCCGATTTCTACCTTCGAGATGGAGCTGGGGAAGCGGCACATAGAAATGAGATGTTGGCGCTCAGCGATCCATATTTCGTAGATAGATACTAGACAAAGGTATAGGATTGATCGTAGGGGCGTAAATTTAGCATGACTGAGAATGCGAAGATGATGGAATGATACACTCTCACCTTCACTAGACAATCCATACGGAGTAGACCAGCCACTTGCTTAGATTATATACCTAGGCAGGTACGGATGTTAGCTTCTGTCCAGCATGAAGCTTAATCAACGAGACAAGGAGCCATTACTTTTCTCAAGTGAGAATTATCGTCTATTTGTAGACTCAGCCACCGCTATCTATCCTTGGCCGCGGTTGACGGGCCTGTTTCCACAAAAAGCGCCTCAAATCCCGAGGCTACCCGCCTTGTCGGCCGTCCGTCATGTCTTTCTTTTATCTCGAGTGGGGGGAATCATGTCTTTAGCAAAAAAAGCCAACGCCATTTTGTTGAAAAAGCAGATGTTTTTTCCGCCTCACGTCCGCCCAGCGAGATGTCCCGTCCTGCGTTTAAAACAAGAAATCATATCAAATCAACAGATGCCCTCTTAACTCTCCCGGCTCTGATGCCACGCAAGTTCATGCTGTTGAAACCACAAGTTTGCCCATTGCCGTCTCGAGAGAACGGTGGAAAGTCGTTACACGTAGGAGTCCAGTTGAAGGATCCTTGGGTATGAATACAGAGAAATTAGTAGCGGTAGATGTCGCTCTTGAAGGGACCCTCGACGGTGAGGCCGAGGTACTCGGCCTGAGTGTTGCTGAGAGTGCTGAGCTCGGCCTGGCAGTGGTCGAGGTGCAGACGGGCAACCTCCTCGTCCAGGATCTTGGGCAGAACATAGACACCGACCTCCAGCTTCTCGGTCTTGGCGAACTCGACGTACTTCTTGCCCCAAGCCTCGTCGCTGGCCTTGTACAGCATGATCTGGGCCAGGACCTGGTTGGTGAAGGAGCAGGACATCACGAAAGAGGAGTGGCCAGTAGCGCAGCCGAGGTTGACCAGGCGGCCCTCAGCCAGGAGGATGATGTGGCGGCCAGAGGGCATCAGGAAGCGGTCAACCTGGGGCTTGATGTTCTGGACGGACTTGGCATTCTTCTTCAACCAGGCAACGTCAATCTCAATGTCGAAGTGGCCAATGTCTACATGGAGTTAGATATGTGTTTTGCATCGGCATTGCCAGAATGGGAACTTACTGCAAACAATGGCATCGTTGGGCATGGCCTCGAAGTGGACGCCGGTCAGAATGTCTCGGCAACCAGTGGTGGTGACGAAGATCTGGCCGATCTTGGCAGCTTTCTCCATGGTGGTGACCTGGTAGCCGGCCATGGCGGCCTGGAGGGCGTTGATGGGGTCGATCTCAGTAACGATGACGCGAGCACCCATGCCATGGAGAGCCATGGCGCAGCCCTTGCCGACATCACCGAAGCCGGCGACGACGGCGACCTTGCCGGCAATCATGACATCGGTAGCGCGCTTGATACCGTCGATAAGAGACTCACGGCAGCCGTACAGGTTGTCGAACTTGGACTTGGTGACGGAGTCGTTGACGTTGATGGAGGGGACGAGGAGCTTGTTCTCCTTGAGCATGCGGTACAGGTGGTGGACACCGGTGGTGGTCTCCTCAGAGACACCGTAGCAGCCCTTGAGCATCTCGGGGTACTTGGAGTGGACGAGCTGGGTCAGGTCACCGCCGTCGTCCAGGATCAGGTTCAGGCTCTTGTTATCCTTGAAGGCAACCAGCTGCTGCTCCAGGCACCAGTTGTATTCCTCCTCTGTCTCGCCCTTCCAGGCAAAGACGGGGACGCCGGCGGCAGCAATGGCGGCGGCGGCGTGGTCCTGGGTGCTGAAGATGTTGCAGCTGGTCCAGGTAACCTCGGCACCGAGAGAAGTCAGGGTCTCGATGAGAACGGCGGTCTGGATGGTCATGTGCAAGCAGCCAGCGATACGGGCACCCTTGAGGGGCTGGTCAGAGGCATATTTGGCGCGAGTAGCCATCAGACCGGGCATCTCATTCTCGGCGAGCTCGATCTCCTTGCGGCCAAAGGCAGCAAGAGACAGGTCGGCGACCTTGAACTTCTGGGCGGGAGCAGACATTGTGAAGGTGAGAGGATAGTTGAGGAGAGAAATGGATGAAGGAAGAGGCAATTGAAGTTTGTTGAGGGGAGGAGGAGGGTTCAAGTAGCAGGCGAGGAAGAGGGGCGGGGAGGGGGATGGACAGATTCGCGCAGCTGGATTGGGCGGTGAAGATTGAGGGGCAAAATTTGCTGCAGCAACGGGGCAGAATTCCCATTCTCTCCACGCAGCAACTCCTATGAGCGCCTGAACTCCGAACCGCTCGGGACTCGGGAGCTCGGTTTCTGCCGGACATACACGGATATGTCTCTACTCATCTGTACGCACTTAGTACAAACGTCAACTACGGACGTAAAGGACAGGTTGAATGAATTGGACAGTGTTTACAAGACGCGCATCGGGGACAGGAGCCATGTTATTATGTCAGCCCAAGAATGGACACCCGAGCTCGGTTCGGCGCTTCCCGTAAGCAGAGCGTTCCAGTTGATGTCCCGCACTCCGGGGACTGTCTTTAGTGCTGACCCGATCTGTCCGTGCCCAAACAAACCATAGAAAGGCAGCCAATCTGGGAGGACCACGGTAAAAAGGTAGCCATTCAAAGACGCGGGACATATCCGCACGAAGCATGGCCCGAGAGTTGATGTAAAGCCTTGTTGAGTGCATGTAGTAGTGCAGATCATGCAGATGCCTCGTCACAGGCCGTCTAGGCAATGACCGAGTGCGATCAAAGCATGAGATTCCCAAGCACTACTTGTCGCTTTGATCTAGACAAAGCACTGCATTAAATCCCTCCCTTGTCCGGAACGCCGTCAATGCAACCCGCCAGCTGGTGCCTTGCTCCCCGAGCCTCCTCGTACTCTAGACTCCCCTGTTGAAATGTATCTCACTGGGGCAACAGGTTCTCCCTCACAGCAAACATCTTGGCACTGACGTTGGCAGTGAAGCCATCAACCTGCTTGCTATACTGCTCCACCTGCTTCGCGTTCAGCATGCCCTCCAACCGGTTGGGCTCCTGAGGCAGCTTGAATAGTCTCTGCCACTCGTCCTCGGGTAGCAGCGGCTGCTTAGCCACGGTGCGCTGGGCATTCTCGGCCTTGCGCTTAGCCTGCCACTGAGTGATCTTGGTCTGCTCGCGTCCGAGTTGTCGTTGGTAAAACTGGAAGTTGTTGAGGTCGGTGTAGTGGGACTCGATGCTCTCGAGGAGGAGATCGCACGTCTTCTCAAGGAAGGGGTCGATGGCGACGTCCAGGGCATCGATGGACGGGTACAGCGGGGGCTTGATGGAGTCCCGCTTGAGGTCTGCGAGCGAGTTGGGCTCCTCGATCTCGTCCTTGGAGGGAGGAGTGGGGATTTGATGGAGGAACGACGTGAGCAGGTGCGAGTTGTGGACGGTAATCGGGAGCTCCGCGATGATGTCTCGGAACGAAAGCTTCGTCTTTTGGAGGCTGTCACTATGTTAGCATCGGGCAACCCAACGAGACAGAAATCTAGAGCAAACTCACTTCTCAATAGTGAACTTGCCCTCCTTGTAGGCATTCATGAAGGTCGTAGTCAGGCGGAATGCCCTCAGAGTCAAGTTGCCTTGGGAGCTCTTGCTGGCGTCGTAGACAAGTGCCACGGTCCGATCGTTGTCCTTCTGGTAGTGGTATTGGTTCTCGATAAAGCTCATGTTGACAAAGTTGCCCATCGTGGCGCTCGTGTACCATCCAACGTTGTTGGCGTCGACGTTGACCTCCTTCAAGTGCCGGATCACCTCGTTCTGGTAGGTAACGTTGGCTTTTTGTCGGGGAGCGGCCGCGGCGATCTGCGAGGCGTCGTTCTGGTGGCTGTCGGCGGTGGTGCCGTCGATGGAGGGGAAGGGGAACGTGTTGGTGACCTCCAGGACTCCATTCTGGTCCATGCCAACAATAGATCCCGTCGCAGTCGTCGGGAAAGTCGAGGAGCAGTGCTTGGCAATCTTCATGATCACCTATCGCCATTGTCAGTCCCGAGTCGGTTGGGAGGTGGAGGTGGGGCATTCGGAACTCACCAGAGCTTCGACCTGGACCGCCTGGAAAGGCGCATCTTTCAAAGCGTCGCTCATATTGTCCGTATCGTCGGGGGTTTTGCTCAAGTCGTAAATGCACAGGAAGGAGCTGGCGCGAAGATGCGGCGGGTTGCGATGATGCGAGATCACCTCGTTGTTGGAATATCGAGCTTTTTCGCGTGCCCCATTTGTGGGCGTTGTGGGTTGAGAGCGGTGAGCCGCGGCAGAATTTAGTGGGGTGATGCAGACGCCTCCCGAGCGACAGCTCATCCTTCATACTCGTATACGCTCGAGTCCATCGAGCAAAGCATCTATATGTCATCAAAGACGAACATAATGCATCTGTACTGGCATTCGTCTGCCTTCAGCAGCCATCATTCGTGGGTATTACATGATTCGAACTCGACTCCATCAGACATGTTGCACCAGCTCTGCGTGCATCTTGTCTCCTGCTCAAGTCTCTCTAGTGCAGATAGCATGGCAGCTGCGCTGTCTCTTTCAATTTCATCAAATTTACGCCTCAAACGCTCTCTATCGCTAGTATGACTTCGGCTATGATCTATGCGCAAATTCACCAAGGCAGTTGAGTACCATTATCGCCATGGTCATCGAACAAAATGATGTTCCACCGTCACCCGAAGACCGCTTGCCTTGGATCGATGTCGCCCGGTTTCGCCATCATTCGCTCCACGGAACGATTTCCCAGCTCTCGGCATTGTCGCGAACTGTGAGACGGTGTTGGTCGATCTGCCAGAACTCATACAAAGCCCGCGTAGAACCTGCGGCTTTTCGATGCGCCGGGCCTCTCCCGCCCTCCATGGCATCTGGGCGAGACCTCCAAACGCAAGTTGCAAGATTGCGCAGCTCCGAGTCTGGTGAACCGAACCAGTATCTGCTCGATGGTCAGCACATTTAAGCGCATCTCGAAGGAGTCGAAGAAATGTCTCACTTGAGGAAGCCGCCGCTGGCCACCGCCTCGGCATGGGCCGCCTTGTCCAGCTCACCGAGGTGGCTGTACTCGGTGCTGGGCTTGATCTGGGATCGGAACGCGACGGTGTAAAACGAGGCCTCCTTGAAGCCCTTCCCGGACGTCTCGACAATCTGCCTCAATTCGGTCATGACCTCGGACCAATTAAAGGACTCGGTGTACGGCGCGGTGGCATAGTCATCCCGGGTTGCTCTCAGGCGGACCAGGGCTTTTGCCAGGGCGGCGTTCTCATAATCGAGGGTCTCCAGGTCCAGCTGGTGCTCGATCTCCGAATATGGCGACTGGATGAGGAAGCGCTCCTCAGGCCGATGGTCAGACTGGAGTGCGCCGATGGCCTCCCTTTCCTTGGTGAAGGCAGGCACATCCACAGGGAGTACCGTTTGCGCCGCTTGGGCAGCCATGTTGAGGGGATGGAATGGCAACGATAAGGACGATTTCAAGGACCAGCTCGGAATCGTTGAGGGCCCAGAATCGAAGTGCTTGCACAGGACAGCGCGAATGAGTGAGGTCAGGAGTTGGGGGCGAAGGGGCGCGAGGTTGCGAACGGCGACTCGAGAGCGACGCTGGGAGATTTAAACGGCGCAAGGCAACGGAGTGGCAGGAACGAACACAAGGGCACACCGCTTTGCCAGCACGAAAGCTTTGCAGCACGGACTACTTACTCGTACGAGTGCTTCGTACGACACCGTCCAAGACCTGCCAAAGCCGAGCACGGCATCGATACGACAATGACATGACGGGTCCTGGGGCAGGGGCCCAGCCGGTGCCATTGGGCCAGTCACCGATGGCACAAATCACTCTTAGCACGGATGAGGCAGTCGGGGGTCCGAATTTCGCAATTGCAGGATCTGCGAGTCAACCGCAGCAAACGCCGTTGGCTGTGCGGTGCCGTGTGCACTGGTCGGCCCGCCTCAGCCTCCGCCACAGAGGGAAGACGCCACCAACGACCGACTCGCTCTTGGGGATCAAAGGACTGCATTACTCCAGAAGAAATCGAATTGCACCCGGCTGGAGATGCAGAGATGCAGAGATCAGAGGAGTCGTACTCTCTGCCGACCCCTGTTGCTTGCTTACAACGAGGGGCTCCGGGGGAGGGGCAGAGACCAGGATCGACGTCAGGCGGCTAGTGCAACGCACGACACTAACCCCTGGATGACACCATCACACCATCCACAACCGAAAACTTTGACTTCCTTGGCCAACTTTTTGTGGCCTGAGGGGAGCCGCAACTGAGCAATTGGCCAGTCTCGTGGTTCTTGCGGTAACCGGCTCTTTCTAGCGCCCAAGGACCCTTGTAGACGTCAAATTCGAGGAGAATGTTATTGGACGTCGACAAGCCGCTGCCTGGGACTCTTGAATCTCGTGTGAACGCCTCGGGCGCCGCCATAGCAAGGGTTATTCCTGTCTTGAAAGACTCCGCCATGGCCATTGGGCAGCAACCAGCCACTCGGCGCATCCCGAGGTTTCTGTTCGGATCTACAGCCGAATCACGATTTGCTTCCGAGGTCATCTGAACAGTTTGTCAATATCCGCGGAGAATTCACTCGCCCACGTGTCAGCTGCTCTACATGATCGTCAGAGCCCGATGGAGTCGTCCAGATCCGATTTCCGTCGCTTCAACCACAGCTTCGCCGCGTCGTAAGTCCCGAGATATAAAGAGCTCCCAAGCGCCGTCCACCCGGACCGGAACATACCTCCCCGAAAGAATCCCACCACGCCTCTATCTTGGTATATTTGCCGTACGACAGCCCTACTTGACGTATTGTCCTTGTCACGCCCTGCCGTCAGCATCATGCGAGTTTTGACCACGTCACTCGGCGTCGTCACAAAAGCCGCAATAGCCCCTGCCGTTCCAGCACTTGCACCAGCAACCAGACCTGTCTCCAGAAGCCTCTTGCGCTGGTCCCTGCGCCCCTTCATTCTGGACTCCCACAGCCGAGACCGGATATGCTCAAAGACGGGAAATTGCAAGGCGGTGAAGGGTAGGTTTCGCGCGACCAACGCTGTATATCCCGTGAATAGGCGGCCTGCAGCACCGTAGCCAACCAGCTGGCGAAAGGCTTCTAGAGATGTCGACCCGTGGCCAATCCGCGTTGCGGTACCGTGCCGCAGCATCTGGGCGTTTTGTTTCACGACTTCGGCTGGTGCTAGGACCAGGCATGATGCCATTTCCGCCACTGCTGACGCGAACGAGTGGACGAGCGGTTCGGGGAGAGGCAACGTACTTGCAAAGACGTCTTTCGTCTTCTCGTACGTTGAAAAGAACAGACCGGCTGCAAAATGTCAGCATGCCATGCAGCTCGGCACCAGTTGCCTTTTAGCCGTTCACGCCGACTCACCGGCGGGAAGCGTGGCCAGGACAACGCTGCCAATGCCTTGGTATAGGCCGCGAATGGCCAGTGCCTTGTTTTTGGATCCTGCAGCGTAGGTTTTGATGTAGTCTTGACTCTGGTATCGAGTCTTCATGGTATCCAGAGGATACACCAGGACGTCGACTGTGAACGCGGCAACCGCGCCCGCCTGTCGTGGATACGAGTTAGCAATTGACCCAGGCCGAGTGCTCCGGGTATGTAGGACGTACCGCATAGACCTCCATTTTATTCTTTCTCACCCAGCGCCGGCACTTGTCCTCATGTTGCATGTACGAAGCTCGCATTCATAGTCGACGGCATCATGGTTGTCGGGGCGTTGATGACATCATGCCAGAGGTGGGCATGATTTTGGTTCTTACCGTGTTGGGCAATCGCGGCACAGACAACCCAGATCGGTTCCGCACTTCGAGTATCGCATTAGCCCTTCGGTAAGCAATCCGATTTTGCCCCAGGCGAGGGCAGCGTACGGTGGAGGGTAGTCATAGATGTTGATGAGGGCGGCCTGGAGTACTGTACTCATTGCACACATATCTCTATTTTCACTCACCGTAGGCATTTGGTCTCGAGTACTTATGTTCAATACCCATTTAACCTGTCGAAGCAGCAGTCTCCCCAATTCGAGCTGGACCACAAGAACCGTGAGGATTATGGGTCTTTTTTTAAAGCCGGAGAAGACAATGCGGTGATATTGAGTCCATCAACAAGAAGACTCATAAGCAGATGAAAATTGCACTCACCAAGCGACTCTGAGCACTGCTTCAGGAACCAATCTCGTTTGACCATCGCGATGAGGATGATGTTTGTTCCCGACGTGGCCCACGGCTGGATCAGCAGACGACGGACGTTTCCGGCCGCATCCTTCACTATATCAAGACTTGGGGAACCCAATGTATGTCAATCCCCGAAAAGATTACCTACCGCAGGAGTAGCCAAGCACCTCATCGTCGACAGACCGGCGCTCTTTCTGCTGGCAGCCACCATGCGGCACACCATGACGAGTCTTCCAGAGCTTGAGGGTGTCCAGCTTTAACTCTGGAACGCCCAAACCAGATGACGCGAGCGGACCGCGATCGAGTATTGAAGCGTAAACTGCTCAAGTATCACCAAATACACCGCTCCTCAAACGGGAGACGAGCCCCGGTGAGACTCAAGACCCCTATAAGCCGCAGTGTCCGCCGCCGCGAACCAGATGCTGAAGCTGAGGACACGGGACCTGTGGTACGGCAGGCGAGGAGAGGCGTGTCTCCCGGTACGGCATAACTCGAGACGCGGCAATGGAAACCTCCCGTAGCGGCACGTGGGACCTGGAGTTACCACCTGATATTGTGGAAGCCTAGAAGCAAGTATCTAGAAGAAATTGCGAGCGAGAAATGTAAAACGGATCGACCGCGACTTGATTCTTTGTTCATACCATCGTTACTTACATACTCCAGCAGATCACCCCCCTGTCCAGTTTGATGTTGCCATCCGCATATGCCCGCTTTATGCCAACTCCAATCATAGCTCAGACGATTATGCTTGCGCTGCGCTTCTCTATGGGTAGTAGTGGTAGTCTATCATGCACCTGGTCCTTCTGGGAAATCACGAAATCACAATTTGCTCTTCACGCCCGCCGAATCTTCAGAGACGACCGCGACGACGACGCAAATGTCGTCGACCTTGCCGCCACGCCACTGCTCGTGGGGGTAGTACTTCTGGACTTCCTTCGCGAAGGGGCCGTCAATCTTGGTGTTGATGCTAGCGCTCTTTGCCGCGGTGACGAGCTCCGTGGCCAGCAAGCTCTGCAGCGTCACGGCCTTGTCTGACCTGCCGTCGGCGGCGCCGCCGGGGATGGGCGACCTGGTGAGGGCATCGATGGAGTCGGCGACGCGGACGCCGCCGGCCTTTGTCATCTCCCACGCGCCGCTGGAGACCATGGTGCGGCTGGCGATGCGCAGGATGTCCTGGTTGAAGAGGTTGTCCAGGACGCCGTCGGTGGCGAACATGAGAACGTCACCGTGCCGGAGGTAGTGCTGCGACACGTCGGCGTCGCGCGGCAGGTCGCTGAGCTGAGCGCCGCCAAAGGCCGCCATGCGCGCGGCTAACCGGGGCGGGATGAGGGAAAGCTGGAAGGGGGTGTTGAAGGCGTGCGTTTGCGGCTCGGAGTAGGCGTTGACGGCGTTGAGCCGTAGTTGCAGGAAGCCAGAGTCACCCAGGTTCGCCACGTCGAGCGTCCCATCGGGTGCCGCTATGGCAACACACGCCGTGCTGCCGCCCGCGTGCAGGCTCCTGTCGTTGCACACAGCGTCGTAGCCCTTTTGCATCAACCTCCGCGCGGTAAGCGGTGGGCTCTCCGCCGGGTCGTGCTGGTACGCAACGTCGGCCATGTAGTCGCAGAGGCCGTGCGAAAAGTCGGCCGGGTCGACGCCAGAGTCTACCCACCCGCCCACGCCGTCGGCGACTCCGAACGCGATGGCGCCCGAGTCGTTGACGCGGCTGACGAAGAAGGCATCGTGGCCGGACTCGGGGCGCAGGGACGGCCGGCGGTGGCGCGGGGGCTGGATGCGGTTGTAGGGGTTGAAGTGGAAGACGTGTGTCGAGGGGTCGTAGGGGCGGTCTTTGGCGATGAAGGAGGAGGCGATGTGGTAGGAGAATCTGGGCGTCGTCGGGAAGGCCGAGGACGAGTATGGTGCGGTCGTTCTCGGCATGTCGGGTGTGCGAAGGAGCGGCGCTGAGCGGGCCAGCTTGGCGCGGTGTGCTGACGATGGTACTGACGATAGGTTAGACGGGCTGGCCACTCGAACATGCGTCGTGGCGAGAGTCGAACCCCTAAGTGCAGACGCTCGCCATGGTGTTGAGGCGGCAGCCCTGGCGCAGGACGCGGCCATCCGGGGCACGGTTGATTCGCGTGTCGCGAGAGTCGTCGCAGAGTGTGGACTCCGTAGGGGATGGCCGTCTTGGAAGTGCAGTCACCCGTCAAGTCTCAGATGCGCCAGATCAACGCAATACCGAAGTCAGAGTGTCAAGAACCGTTGGTGAGAAAATACGGGAGTCCATCTCTAACTACGGACTAGTATCCAGGCAAGTTAGGGACGAGCGGTTGGCTTGCTCTCGCTGAAAATCCCCTACCCTGCAGCAGCCCCCTCCTGTAAGTTCCTGCGTTCCTGCTGCCCGGGCTCTTGGCGTGGAATTGTTCTAGACCCTTATAATCCGGGGCACCATATCGCAAATTGTTACCCGAAGATCTCCCGGCCTACAAAGTAGCAAGTCTCGTGCCCCACAGGTACACTGTGGCAGGACTTCTCTCATAGTGGCTTTTACTAGTACATCGAAGTACCGCTGTAGCGCGGCATCAGACCTTACCCTGCCTCCTTTCCTTTACCTCAGCTCAAGAGGCCGACCGGCTTTCTCTGTCTTGGATGAACTGCGCGCAACGATCCAGTGTTCCGATATTCAGACAATGCAGGATAGGATGCGTACTTCGCACGAAGCTTCAGACAACGGCTCACGGGCTCAGCCCTGGCGCCGAAGCTTCCGTGAAAAACGGACCGTCGTCGTGACGCGCCGACCGCCCGTCGACTCACATGTCATTCGACTCGCGGCGAAGCATGACATGTCTGCTCGCCTCTCTGCTGCTGTTTGCCCGGCTGTAAAGCCGCTGGTATCCACGATCGTGCTATCCCGTCTGGTTGATCAGCAAACGCCGTGGCGGTGCAGCTGGCAGCTTGCAGTTTTCAGGGTGCATATGCGCGGCGGCTTAAAGTTTCCGGGCTGCCGTTGCACACACCAGGGCGTGCATGGCATCCCCGATGAGCCGTGCCGGCCGCGATCTGTTGCTAGCGGCACCTATTTCTCCGTAGAGTTATTAATACGGTTATCCAGCTTGTGCTGGGCTCAATTGTCTGACATTGGGTTGAACGACCAGCCCTGCCAACTCTGTCTCGACTGCGTTCTTGACGATGCCAATGAATATAATCGCGCCAGGCACGGAATGACTTAACGACTGCGTGGATGTGAATCAGGGCGAAACAGTGCGACGCGAAAAAAGCTTGCTTCTGGCTCTGCTCTGCGCCTGGGTTGGGTTCCTGTTCGCCACGGATGCAACGCATGCAGGGCTGACAGCTCCCGCAGCGGCAAAGGTTCCTACCTTGCATGTATGCACGGCGGGCTATAGCAGCGCTGCTGCAGGTATATGCGCAGAATCTACGGAGTGGTAGAGCCTTGAGTATCACCGTTGACAAAGAATTACTTCATTTTTCCGCACTCCTTGTCTGTGTACGCTTCTTCCTAGACAGCCGAGTCGAGGGAGGACGGTGGAACACGTGGGTGCGCGACGGCGAGACATGGCTTCCCTCGGCCGCCGCGGTGTCTCGACGTTCAGCCGTGGCCCACGACCAGCGGGCCTCCCGTTGTCTACAGCCGGGAGCAGAGGAGGGGCTCGTCTGTCCTCCCGTGGTGGCATTGCATGTGCCCTGCGTACGAGGTTGCTTCTCGGACACGGCCGGATCCGCGTGTGCTGGTGCTGGTTCTAGAACTTGAAGACTTTCTTCAAGTCATGCTCGTACATCGGAGCCTCGGAGGGTCCCTGGAAAGCGGCCACTTTTTCGACTTGAAGAAGGAACGAAGGGGTATAGAAGGACGGCGCCGCGACTGTTTTCTCGGTTTGGCACTCAGATCATCAGCAGTCATCACAACCACTTCCTTCAACGGCACCCATTACCTACACACAGAGCCACACAGCCCTCCCTCAGAGTTGCCACTCCCCAGAAACAAGACAACAAGTCTTCTACCGAAACAAAAGACAACATGCAAATCACCGTCGGTCTCCTCGTCGTCCTCGCCGGCATCGCCAGCGCCGCGCCGCCCAAGCCCACGACCACCCCGTGCCGCGACTTCACCATCTGCGTCGACGGCATGAGCGAGTGTGGCGAGCCCTGGGGAGCGTAAGTCCAGCTCAGTCTCTCTCTCGAGCACCCATGTACTCACAGTCGTCAGGTGCTACAACCCATGCTCCCAGAAGCCTCCCCGCCCGGCCCCTTGCACCACCAAGCCGCCCCCCGCGCCGACGTCCACCGTGAAGTCAGACGACTGCCGCACGCGCACCATCTGCATCGATGGGATCAACTCGTGCGGAATGCGCTACGGAGGGTGAGTTTCCGTGCTGCTGTCCCGTGTCAGGTGTGCCACGAGGCTAACACGACGTGTGCCAGCTGTGTCCCGGACTGCAAGCCGCACAACATCAAGGTGCCGACGTGCCCGGCTACGGTGACCAAGACGGCCGAGGACGTCTACATGACGATCATGGCCGCACGCAAGGAGGACGACGGCAAGATGACCATCTACAAGTCCGATGACGGAAGGATGACTGCGTGGGCTCCCCAGCCAACTCAGTAACTCACCAAGTCTAAGACGCTGGATGACGGTTAATGTTCCTAATGGCGGTGGACGGTGGACGGGGAAACACAAAAGTTGGATTGCTGCTTTCATTATCTGATTGGCCTCCACCCGATGGGACAAGGTGCCTTCTAGTAATCAATTGACCCTAAAATAGAATCTAGAACACTTTTCCAATACACGACTCCAAAAACTCCATGCCCGTTACGCTTCAGTTTCCCTTTAGTAATATGCATTCCCGCTCGGAGCTGGGCTGCCGCCGTAGTGTGTCGTTCCAGGGTAGGCTCCAACAGGCGCGGAGGGGCCGCCCCTAACTTCATCATCGGAGCTCAACTCGTCGCCCAAGGCGTCGTCGACATCAGGCGGTGACCGCATGGCTTCGAGGACGTCTTTGTCGAGGACGGGGGGCTGGTAGGGCTGAAGCGTGCATATCTCTCGGCCAGACGGCATCTTGGCCAGGAGCGAGTTTATTGAGGGAATCGGTTGCGTGTTCATCTTGGTGGAAGGAGTCAGCTCTGAGAAGTCTTAAATTGGGCTTCAATTTTGCCTACCGTGTCGTTGATCTTGTTCCACTTGGCATGCAGCATTTCGAGAATTCTCGTCTCTTCAAGCCGACCAGCATCAGCTCCCCACGCAGTCTCCTTTTCGACGCGCCGATCCTCCCTCTTCTCAGCCAGATCCTTTTTCAGCCGGCTGAAGCTCAGGCCCCTCTTCGTATCCCTGTCTTTGATCTCTACACCGAGCGCATGGAAGCCAGCTCGGAGCCAGCCAATGCCCTCGGCCGTGTTGCCGTCCATCTCGGCATGGATACCAAAGAATCTGCAAGCCTTTGCCCGGCTTGTTCGACGCAGATCCTCTATGTACCTGACAAAGTTCGAGCTGGCCTTGCCGGTGCCGGATCCTGCCTGGCACAGGGCGGCTGCTTTGGCAGCGTGGTCTGACGCTGCTAGACACAGCCGAGCGTTGAGATGAGCTTTCGTCTTGGCTATGTCGGGTGATTTGAACATCCACTCCTTGTCGGTCTTGTTCCTATCTTGTGCGACAGCTGTGGGATACGAATCGTCTTTGGTGACCGCCAAGAGCGTCGCCTCTGCCACCGCCAGGGATGACAGCGCCCGTGCTGTGGCAGGGGCAACGTCAACGCATGGAGGGGGGCTCGGAAGCTGCTCACTCCGGGTCGCCAGGTAGTCGTATATGGAGGCCGCGTCGAGTAGATACTTGTTGGCCGTTTGAATCGCCGCTGTTCTCTCCTTGGATGCGATGAACTCCCCGGTGGTGACATACAGAGGCTGGAGTATCGATCTGGCCGTCAAGATGTACGCGAACCCCAGCGTCGACAGGACAAAGAAGATTTCGTACTCCAAGGAAGTGATCTTGACCCGGGGCTTCTCTCGCCCGGGCACGATGTCGCCTGACAGCGTTGGCTTCCAGCTAATAGACGGGGCCGTCTTCAAGACGACGTTGATGCTCTCGCCTCCCACGAGAGCGCGGGAGCTCACGCCGGCGTCAACGGCCAGGAGATATGGTATGTACCCATCCAGGCTCGATATCACGGTGGCAAGGCTCCCTGTGCGTGCGGCTGGGGGCAACCGCTTGTGTTTCTTCAGGGCATCTCGCAGGACCCCACGTTGGGTGCTGGCGTTGAGGGGTAGCGACGGGTGAGAGTCGCAGCTAAAGCAAGAGGAGAAGGAGAATGCGGATGTGGTCGGGAGGACAAACGGAAACGGCATTTTGATAGCTCAGGGCCACGTCAATTTCGTCGCAGATGTGGACGTAAGACCATTCTCGAGATGCGAGTGACGTTGTTGGACAGTCTTGGCTCTCTGCGTTGACAGGAGGGGCGCCTGGCATCCATCCATGCCATCATAGCTCTACAGTGCCCCTTCCTAGTCGTTCGCACGTGCTGTCTCTGCCACAAGGAATGCATACGGACAGTGCATATAGACAGTGCATGAAATATACCACTGGCACACCGAAGCTCCACCCCAATTTGGCCAGTAGCTGGAGCTCTAGTCCGTAGTCTGGCGACGTAACCTCGACATCTGTTCCTCCTCGACACTCGCGCAAATCTGCCGCCCCATGCGCATCGCGAGTCGCCCTCTGACCCCGTCAATGCGGTGACAATGGCAATGGCGAGTCCCTCACCGCATAAGCCCCGGCGCAAGCCCAAAAAGCCCGGCAATGGCACCGACAAGCTCACACGAGCGCGCTCCGAGACCGTCGTCCGCGCTCCAGCCTTCCCCCTAGCGGCGTTCCTCTGGCCCGCGCGCAGCTCATCGTCTCAATGGGAGGTGCTGCCACTGGTGCTGATGGTGGCTGGGCTGTTCAGATGGGCGGCAGGCCTTTGGGGATATTCTGGTACGAGGCACAGGCAGCCTCGCTGGACTGAACCGCGACGATAGAGCTAACAGCTGTGGCCAAGGTTTCCAACGGCCGCCCATGTTTGGTGACTACGAAGCACAACGACACTGGATGGAGGTGACGACGCAACTACCCATGTCGCAATGGTATTTCCACGACCTGCAGTGGTGGGGTCTCGACTACCCGCCGCTCACGGCATACCACAGCTGGGTTATGGGCAAGATTGGCGCTCTCATCAACCCAGCCTGGTTCACGCTCTTCTCGTCCCGCGGCTCCGACGACCCCACACTTAAGATCTTTATGAGGGCGACCGTCATCGTCTCCGAGTACCTCATCTACATCCCAGCCGCCGTTGTCTTCGTTCGACGATTCAGCAGGCTCCAGGGCGTGTCGACGTGGACCAGCTCAGTCGCCCTCGTCGCGATCCTGATGCAGCCCTCGACCATCCTCATCGACCACGTCCACTTCCAGTACAACACGGTCATGCTCGGGCTGGTCCTTGCCAGCATGTCCAGCATGTTGGCGGAGCGATACAAGTGGGCTGCCGTATTCTTCGTGGCGGCGCTTGGCTTCAAGCAGATGGCTCTGTACTACGCCTTTAGCGTCTTTGCGTATCTACTGGGAAAGTGCGTCTTCCCCGTCAACATCACGAGATTATTCGGAATTGCTCTCGTCACCGTCGTCGCCTTCGCCGTTCTGGTTCTACCTCTTGTCCTCGGAACCTTGTACGACAGGTATCGCGGCGTCGACTCGAGGCCCGAACTGGACGGCCCTCCCCCCCCGCTACCCCTACTTCCCTTTATTGTCCAGTATTTTGATACCCAATCCGCTTCCTACGCCATTGCCGAGCAAATGGTTCAGATGGTACATCGAATCTTCCCTTTCTCCAGAGGCTTGTTCGAGGACAAGGTCGCCAACTTCTGGTGCGCGGCCAACGTCGTCATCAAGCTTCGTAACTTGTCACCAGCACTACTCCAGAAGGCAGCGCTAGGTGCCACTCTGCTCTCGATCATACCGCCAAACGTCATCTTGTTCCTGCGGCCGCGCAAGACGACGATGCCCCTGGCGTTTGCCGCAACGGCCTGGGGCTTTTTCCTCTTCAGCTACCAGGTCCACGAGAAGAGTGTCCTTTTACCCCTGATGCCAATGACATTGTTGCTAGCCGGCAGAAAAGGGATGAATGGCGATGTTCGAGCATGGGTGGGCTTTGCCAACATGCTCGGGGCGTGGACTATGTTTCCATTGCTGCGTCGTGTGGACCTTAGGGTCCCTTACGCAGTATTGACCCTCCTCTGGGCATACCTGTTGGGACTTCCTCCTGTGTCCTGGGGCGCACCGTTTCAAGTTCAAGACGGGCAGCCACGGCGAAGCCAGTGGGCCACAGCCCTGTTACACGGCCTCTTCTACGTGGCCATGGCGGCTTGGCACGTTGTCGACGCCTTCTTCTTCCCACCGACTAGCAAGCCTGACCTTTGGGTGGTTGCAAATGTGGGCATTGGAGCGGCCGGCTTTATGATCTGCTACTTGTGGTGTCTCTGGAAGCTTGTACAAGATAGCGATATCGTGCCATCTGGCAAGACAGTGAAGGCGAAGATGCAGTAAGAGGGACTTGAGTCCGATGATGTATGAATAGACAAAATTAGAAGGCCGGCCTTCGATCAGACGGGCCAAATGCAAATGCAAATTAAACGCACTATATTACGAAGTACCGACATGCATTTGTTTCGTTATGAGCGCCAAACGAGTTGCCGCGAACCCAGCCACAGGGCGGCCAGCCGATGCATCCACTGCAAACGGCATACCTTGTCCCTGGGTGTAGACAACTCCGTGACAGTCGACGCACTACAACTGGCCTTGTGATCCAGGGGAAAACTGTATTTGCTGAAGGAGCCGGTGTCGGATCGAGGCAATGAATTCTCACTTTAACGTATCCATGCCTACCATTTCTGCACGTCAACCTCCCTTGTTACTGTAAGTGCAAACCAGTATTCAGAAGCGAGTGATTCACTGATGTCCAATGATGCCTTTAACAGCATCAATTCCGGCGACTTGGCCAAGTCTCCAGTCACGTTTGAAGTCAGGGGCAGCGTCTTCGAAAAAGGGCGAGTTGTCATTTTCATGAACAAGGTCTAAAATGCCGACCGCGTAACCGTCCGACAGCCCGTCCATGAGCAACCGATCCTCCCACGTCAAAGACATGCAAGAACCGACGCACAACCTGCGCGCACCTTTTCCGGAAAAAAAAAATCGTGGGGCGTCATAACCGTGCAGATTCCTAGTGAGGAACCGCTTAGTCGAACAGACCGAAACCCATATCCTCGTCGGACTCCTCCTTCTCCTCCTCCTTCTCCTCAGCGGCAGGCTCGGCAGCGGCGCCGCCAGCAGCAGCACCGGCGGCGGGGGCACCACCAGCACCACCCGAGGGGACGGAGGCCAGCTTCTCAGTGCCAGCGGCGATGAGCTGTTATACCATGTTAGCATGCGGTTTATTCCTTCCAAGTACCCGTAGCGTCGTCGGGGGAGCCGTACCTCGTTGATGTCCTTGCCCTTGAGCTCAGCGATGAGCTGGTTCAGGCGCTCATCGTCGGCCTCGATACCGACGGCGGAGAGGACGGCCTGGACATCCTTGGCGGAAGGCGAGGCGTTGCCGCCGAGGCCGAGGAGGAGGTAAGCTGCGAGGTGCTTCATTTTGTTTGTGGTGACTGTCGTTGGAGATTAGATCCGGTCTTCGAGGTCGCGGCGAGATGCAAACGCGCAAGCAAGCACTGTCGCAATCGGAGTGTTGCGATTGAGCTGCAGCAGGAGAGACACTTACAGTTGGAGTTCGAGAGGAACACGAGAAATCAATCAATTTAACCGCGAGTTGGGCGGAGACTGAAGCCTTCGAGTTCTGGTTGACTTTGTGGTGATAGGCGTGACGAAAGTAGGAAAAGTAGCTGCGCAGCCGCAGGAAGTGGCACGCAATTTTTACATCTGTGGGCGCCAAAAATGTGCTTAGGCGAGCAAGTCGTTAGGGCGGGGTCTGCAGGGTACGTACCTTTCTGCCCCTTGCCTTTTTCGGGTGGCTGGTGCTTTACTCCGATTGCACCGCCACAGATGTCAGTTTTTTTTCGCGATCATCACGTGGCATATGGTTCGGGTACTGACTGTGGCGCATCCTCTCCTTCGTTCATCAACGCCCCAGGCGTGTGTGCTGGCCTGATTTCTTATCTGCTTGTTCACCTCTACCGCGAAGCCACAATATCTTTTTCTTCCTGAGCTCTCTGTCGACTGCAGCAGAGGGCTCTCTGTCGTCCTCTTCGTGTCCGCCAGCACCGCGCCTCTAGTGAGCAACGTTTCGGGAATCGGGGCATCGCTTCACATTGGTTCATGAGGGGTTGTCTTCACCAAGCCGGTTTACATACCCGCTGAAGCGGAGAGGGGGTACCAGAGGCTTCAGGGTCTGCCTACCTTTGGCCCCGACCTCAAAGCAGTAATCTATATATAATCGTGCCTTCTTCAATAGGGCAGGGCAGACACGATGCCGGTACGTTTTTGAACTTTGGATGCTGGTGACCCCGAGCGCAGTCGACTGACCATTTACGATATGTTACAGATTGGAGACCTTTTGGCTCAGATTACCGGCGAAAAGTCGACCGCCAGCTCTACAGCCACCACGACCCTTCCTCGAGCCAACGTTTTGCCGTCCAAGCGGAAGCCCAACGATGACCTACGGCACGATGTCTCCAAGACCCCCCGCAAGGTCACTCCTCAGAGGCCAACCCAGGCACCACGCCCAGTGAGCGAGAGGCCTCCAGCTTCACAGCGACCGGCGGTTGGGAACGGTGTGAAGCCCAGTGTATCCTCTTCCGCCAAGCTTGGGAGCGTCACACTGAAAGCATCGAAACCCTCCGCGATTGGACACCCTTCACCAACGCCAGCCGCTGCGCAAATCGCACCGAGAGCACCACCCAAGAAGGGATCATTTGCCGAGATCCTGGCCCGAGGACAACGAGCGCAGGCGGTCATGGGCCAGGTGGGCAAGATTCAGCACAAGAAGGTCGAGAAAGGGATGGCCAAGAGCAAGGACGAAGTTAGGCCAACAACACAGGTCAGAGGCAAGAGCACCACAGGATACGCGGGAACTGCCAAGCCAGCTCTGCGCAACGGCGCGAACGGAAGCGGATCCATACCCAGAGATGCTGCTCCATCTCGAGCACCTCGGTCGAAGCTTGGCGCAGCCAAAAGCCGTGCTGAAGAAGAGGCGGCTGCCAAGAAGGTGAAGAAGGCAGCCATCGCCACCACTGGCTACACTGGTACCGCTCGACCCAGGCCCGCCGACCCTACCAGAAAGAAGGACGCTCCTCGTGGCGGCGCTCTGCTCAACGCGCCCAAGCCTCGGCACAGCTCTTCCAAAGGATCGCGTTACGAAGACGACTACGACGAGGAGCTCGACGACTTCATCGAGTACGACGACGAAGAGGAAGAGGGTCCGCGATATGGCTACGCGTCGGACGGATCGTCCGACATGGAGGCCGGCTTGGACGAGCTCGACGTGGAAGAGCGACGGGCTGAGATCCTCGCCAGAAAGGAGGACATCGAGGAGGAGCGCCTTGAGAAGACACTGAAGGCCGCCAAAGAGGACAGAAAGCGCAAGGTTCTTGCGGCTCTGCACGCAGGCAAACGCAACTAGCCGGCGAGAAGGGAACTCGCGTTTCCCAAGATACCAGTTGTCGCCCAGATTGCACGGCGTTGGAAGAAAGGTTTACGGCATCACTCGTACTGTCGGATGGTTCGAGTCATTAGCGACGGAGTTTACTTTTGTACAATTTGCTTTGCAGCCACGTCTCCTGCTTGCGCACTGGATGGATTTTACAGGGACAGGAGGGGTTTACTGGAAGGTGTACAGCCACTTGATAGCGATTTTAGCTCCCGATACATTAGTATGGTTATTTGCAACCCCCCCCCCCCCCTGAGGTGTTTGCTATCCTTTGCACCCGCCCTCTCCGTCCATCTGTCCAGCTGCCCTATTCGTACAACAGTCCTCAAGGGACTCACCTCCTTTGGCCAGACTCAGACCACTCAGGTACTCTCAACTGCCAGCGCGGAAACCGTGATTCCTCCAAGGACCGCAGAACGTTGGTGCTCATCACTTGAGACACTCAAACGAAGTAAAAGGGCCATACGGCCAAGCCGAGTTCCCTTTCCATTCATGCTCAAGGCAGATCATCACTCTTTGACTGCTTGCCGTTCGTGCTACCGTACGGTTGCAGCAGCCAGCCCTGATAGTGCTCCATTCCCTGACTACTTACACTATTAGCAGTAGGGATGACGGATGGAGGCGGGTTTCGACGAGAAGTTCCAGCCTCTCTCTTGATGGGCGGCTCGGGCAGGGAGGCGGGGGCTGCTGGCAACAGGCTGGGCCCCGACGCGGGCTTCTTGCTCCTGTGGCTTTCCTCTTTCCCGTCGACATCCATAGCATCGACCCCTTCGTGCTGGGCAACCCGCTTCATGGCGCCTTTCTCTCGGAGGTATTGAATAGACTGGAGTATGGTTAGATCCTCCTGCTCCTTGTCGTTTAGAATCAGGCGCTGCTGGATCGTCATGCGGCCGTCGTTTGCCTCACGTTCTTTCATAGCAGCTTCTCTAACCTCTAGATCATGGACGAAGCGGCACTTGCCCTTCTTTCCGCATGTTCCACCAGTGGCGTAGTACTTGCAATGCCTCGACACGTCCGCCTTCTTGGCGGGAGGAGGGGGAGGGGGAGCAGCAGTTTCAGTCCGAGAAGACATGACTTCGGGCTTCTCGTCATCTGACGACACCTCGGAGGGATCTCTCATCTCATCGCCTTCATCCCCTTGCTCTCGCTTTCGCTTGATGGACGATTCAACCTTGCGGAGCTGCTTTCGAAGCTTATCGGCCTGTTTCTCCAACGAGGCAGCCTTGTCCTCGTCCTTTCGTGCCAGCTCGGCAGCCTTCTTGGCCTCGATGCGCGCCTTTGTGGGGAAGTTCTTCCGCCGCTCCGTCAAAAAGGCAGCAATGTCGCTGATCCTACACCAAGGTTAGCGATATGACGGCCGCCCACCACGCAACCTGGTGGTGCTTACTGCAGAGTTTCGGCGCCAATAAGATCAACGAGAGCTTTCTCTTCTCCTTCGTCGTCCTCTGATTCCGACTCCATACCAGGCGTCAGGCCAAGCGTGTTGGTCTTGCGCTTCTTCTTCTTACCGACCAACGGGGACTCGGTCTTGATCTTATTGTCCCCGCCGTGGCTTTGCTTCTGGTGCTGATGCTGGTGATTACGTGCCCGGTCGCCGCCGTGATGGTGACCGCCCCGCCCGCGCGCTCCATCCCTGTGCCCGCCGCCTCGGCCACGACGATGGTACTGACCACCATGGTGTACTTCTTGATGGAGAGGCGCTGGTGCAGCTGGTGGCCCAGAATAAGGGTACTGGGCAGGGGGGTAGTGGGAAGCGCGAGGGTCATGGGGATACGGCTGGCCAAAGTTGGCACCAACTACCGGTACCGGTTCATGCTCGTAGCCCTGACGAAGGGGGGCTCCCATGTGAGGGTGCTTCGAGCCACCTCGATCGCCGTACCCTCCTCGACCACCTCTGCCGCTTGCATAATGCCCCTGCTGAGGTGAGCCTTGATGGCTCCAGTGGGACGCAGCCGGCTGCGGAGGGGGTTGGTACGGGTTTCCGTACTGCTGCGGCGGACCGTACGACGGCTGCTGGGAGTATTGAGCAGGGGGGTACAGCTGAGGAGCAAAGTTTGGATGGTAGTTGGCTGGAGAGATTGGTGCGGGAGCGTGAGGGTGTGCGTTGGGGGGAGGCGGCGCGTGGCCATGCTCGGGAGCCCATTGCTGAGGATGAGGCTGATAGGTGACAGCAGAGGGGTGTGACGAGGCTCCATACGGAGCCTGGTTGTGAGGCGGATACGGCTGGGCCGCGTACTCGAAGTGGGCTTGAGGAGCAGGAGCAGGAGCAGCGTGATAGTCACTTCGACCACGAGAATACTGACCCCCGCGGCCGCGGCCACTAGGTGCTCCTCCGCCGCTGCGAGCGTGGCCGTGATGGGAGTACGAAGGGTTAGGCTGGCCGTAGCCAGGATGGCCGCCAGAGACTGAAGGTGGCGGAGGCGGCGGTGCGTAACCGTAGCCAGACATGGCTCCTGTGAGGTTCGGTCTCGCTATTCTATCGGCAGAACACTTGTCTGCGGTATTGTGAGTCGGGGTATCGCGGCTGGGTGTTGGTCCGCGGCGAGGATGCAACGACAGCGTGGACAGAGGCAAATGCAGGTGGCCCCTGGAGCCTTTGAGGATGCAAGTCGCGGCCAACGATGAACCTTAAAATGATAACAAGCAGACAGATGCGCGAAGAAAATGTCGGGACCGAAAAAAGAGGCAGTGAAAAACGACGTGAGCAGCCCGTTGGTGCAACGAGAGCAGTTTTGCTCGAGAAACGACACGATGCAGAACGGGTGTTTCGGGAGTCCGTGTTTGCCTGAAGAAACCCTCTACAGGCCGCTGTTCGGCGCATGGTGGCGCTAGGCCTGAGGCAGAAGGCGGTGAGCGCATTGGTTCCTGGACCGCCGTTTTCGCCGTGTTGCCTCTGAATTTCTACCTTTGAGGACGGAGAGGTCAGTGACGAGTCGATATCTTTGACTTCTCAATCACACTTTGGCCTGGTGTTCTCCGAATATGATTCACCATACACGGTAGCCGTCGGCAGGAGGACATACAACAACTGCGCGAGCTTGACCAGCTCAATCACTCTCGAAATGTTCATCCTGGTAAGGACCACTGTGCTCCGCCATGGCCCTCCGCCGCCTGTGCCATTAACATGGTGATGCTCCAGACAAAGATTTCCGACCTGGTGCAGATCGCGCCCGAGGACTTTTCAAAGCACAGCATAGTCGCCATCGAGGACAACATTAACGCCAAATACTCCAACAAGGTTGGCCTGTCCTTGCAGCCCGCTGGCGTGCGCATGTCATGTCGACTAATGCTCGTGCCAACAGGTCATTCAGAAAATCGGGCTCTGCATCTGCCTCTATGATCTGCTGTGGTCCTCCGAGGGCCTGATTGGTCATGGCACTGGCCTCGTCAATGTCAACGGTATGATGGCATATTCCTCTTTCCGCCTGCCGTCGGACCTTGCAGCTGACACTCACACAGTTGAGTTTCGGATGGTCGTCTTCCGGCCCTTCAAGGGCGAGGTAATGCTCGGCAAGATACGCAGCTCCACGCCTGCGGGCATCAACCTGAGGACAGACTTTTTCGACGACATATTCGTCCCGTACGAAGAGCTGCCCCAGGGTGCCGAATAGTAGGTGTTACCACCCGCCAGAGGCGTGGCATGAGATGCTGACCTGTTCCGCAGTAACCACAGCGAGCAGCTTTGGATCTGGAACTTTGACGAGGATCGGTTGTTTTACGACAATCACGAGATGGTGCGCTTCCAAGTCGTCGACGAGGAATGGCATGACCAGACGCCGGCGGGGCCCACACAGGCAGAAGATGCGCCGGCAAAGACGCCGTACAAGATCAAGGGGAGCATGGCCCGCGAAGGGCTTGGCGCATGCATATGGTGGGATGAAGCCGGGGTATAATGGCTTGTTGTACATTTGTCTATATACTGCTACATATGAATCTACGATTTGATACCCTCCAGCAGACGCTCCTCGACGTCATCCAGGACGGAGTAGTGCTCCACGACAGCGAGGTTCTCGGCCTCGGCCTTGAACTGCTTGTCGGGGTCCTGACCCGGGCCGCCCATGGGGCTCATGGGCATCTGCTGCTGGGCCATCTGCTGAGCCATCTGGCTGGCAGCTAGAGACGAGTTAGCTTTTGCATTGCGGCAACAGGCGCAGATATCGAAGACGCACCATTGTCGCTGCCGAGGAGGAAGACGTAGACAAACTGCAGGCCAAAGATGCAGAGAAAGTACCAGCTGATGCTCGACATCCACCGGGGGTCCATGTCCTTGGTCTGCACGCCCGCCTGCAACATGCTCTTGAACTTGATGGTGATAGGGAACGGGAGTTTCACTACCACACGCGTTAGCAGCACTCTCCCAAACACCCGCCACAAGGGGAACGCACTAATGACGTATCCGCTGAAGAACGCATTGATCCAGCTCATGATCAGCGTGTTGGGGATGATCATGGCCATGTTGTTCTTCATCATGCCCATCATGCCCTCCATCTGGGTGGGGTCGCTGAGCGGGTTGGCCGGCGCCTGGCCCTTGCGCTCGGGCTCCTTGAGGAACTCGCCGCTCTCGTAGCCGGCGGTGAGGGCCTCGCGGCGCAGCTCGAAGGCGCGCTGCGAGAGGACGTGGTAGTTGGAGCGCAGGGCGACGCCGCGGGCGAGGGCGCGCTGCTCGCGCATGGCCCGCGCGTCGAGCTTCTTGGGCGCCGTGGCCATGAGCACCGAGGCGTAGTGGCGCAGGACGCCCGTGAGCACCATGACGACGGTGATGGGGATGAGGATCCAGTAGCTGTTGCGTCGTCAGCGAGCTGTCCTCGGCTGACGCGGAGGTGTGTCAATCGGGGCGGCGGGAGGGGGCGTACAATAGCTGGGGGTCCCGGTGGAGGGTCTGGACGGGGATCTGCGCCATGATGAGTTTGGTGCGGCCGGGCGCGCTCGCGGAAGCTGGAGGCGAGGGTGGTCGACGAGGTTGGGATGTCGTCTGGTGGTGTTGGCAGGACGAGCGAGCGTCTGTTCAAGCCAGCGAGCGGAGCTTCGATTCTGCCGCCGCCGCACGCTGTGGGGTCTCCACCACGACAAGGCCACCTTAGCTCTCCAGCTCCCTCTGCTCCAGGCTTCCGCCCCACGACTTACATCCAAGTACGGATATACAACGCCAGGGCTCAGGACACTTCTCCCCGAATCCCCCAGCAAATCCGCAGCCATGGCGAGCTCCGAGAAGATCTCCCTCTACAACCTCGCCGGCACGTTTCCCCTCGGGCCCATCCGAATCCCCATACATGTGCGAGGCAAATCGCTAACCAACACGCACCGGGGGCAGACCTCAAAAACACGTCCGACGATGCCATCCCCAACTACCTCAACTCGATCAAGTTCCGGCAGTCGCACTTCCTGACCGACGTGCGCCTGGCGCTCGGCTACGGCGCCTTCGTCCTCGCCGCCGCCTGCTTCCTCTGGGACTACAAGCTCGGCTTCGAGAGCACCAAGCAGTACACGGCCGTCGCCGTCGGCCTGTACACGATGCTCAACGGCGCGCTGACGTACTGGCTATCCGACGTGGAGAAGGGCACCGTGTACCAGGGCGCCGCGCCGTCGGGCGAAAAGGTGCGCCCCTTGTTCCCCGAGGCAGCAGCGAAAGGTGGACTGACGCGCGCGCAGATCACCATCTCGAGCGCCACGAAGAAGAACGACCCGACCTACAGACTCACCATCACCGTCGAGCCCAAGGGCGCCGAGCCGCAGGTCATCGAGGTCGCCAAGCCCTTTGCCGCCTTCTTCGACGAGACGGGCCGCTTCGTCGCCGTGCCCTTCCAGGAGACCCTCGCCTCGTCGGTGCCCGCCATCGGGAAAGCCGACCCTAAGCGCGTCAAGCTTGCCTCGCAGGCTATGCTGGACACGAACCCGGACCTGCTGGACGCGGTGCTGGCGGCCAACGCGGAGGGGAGCTCGACGGCGGCGGAGGCGGCGGAGAAGAAGGGCGGGAAGAGACGGAAGGCGTAGACAAGGATGAGGATGGACAACTGAGCGGACAGGGATGAGGTATCTGGCGTCGTGTGAGGTGTATCATGTTTCAAAGGCATGTTGCTTGGTTTCGGCGTTGTATCCCAAAATTCATTCGGGATATATATCTCTACAATTGTCTCCATGACAATATGAAGACCTGCGTAGAGGCATATACCGGCATCATGAACATTCCTCTTCGGTCATCGAGCGGAAAGTCTAGGCAACAGAAGCGTATCCAAACGGTGTCTTGCTATTCCGTCCCATGCGGCCCACGCGTTTTGATCACATCCTCTGGCTCGGTCATAGCCCATCCCCGCCGTAAACTCCTCCCGAGATCGAGTCCTCTATATGCCCACCCACCATGCGCTCTCATCTACTTCACATCCGACCACGCCGCTCGTGCCAACCGTGCCGTCCTCCGCACATCCCGGACCTGGTGCCCGCACGCCGTGCACAGCTCCCTCTGCACCTTAGGCGCATACGCCAAGAGGTACCTCGACTCAAACATCCGCGGTAGGCCGCCGACAATCTCAAGCGCCAGCTTGCCACACCCGGCCTCGATTTCCGGGTCGTAGGTTGAACTGGCCAGATCGCGCGGCAGCCACTCTGGTCGAGCCTGAATCGCGGCGGCGCGGCTCGAGAACAGGCTGATGCAAACCGTGATGATGCTGCGGATATGGTCCTGCGCCTGCTCAGGGGCCTCGACGAGGATGTTCTTCAGGGCTTCTACCGCGGCCTTTGCATCCGGGCCCGTGCCCATGTTTTGGGCTACCGAGATGGCTATTCGCACGATCTTGTCCGAGTCGTCCTCGTAGATGGAGAACCTCATGTGCCTTACCATTTGGAGCACACCGATGCTGAAGTTAGCCTTGATGAGGGGGTCCTGGACATCTGGCGAAGCCCCGACGGCGCTGCCAATCATGGGCTTGACGACGTCGATGTAGACCTTTTGCATCCATAGCGGCTTTTCCACAGCGCCACTGCCCTTGGTCAGGTATGTCTGAGGTGCGACGATTGTTTCCAGGCCTTGTGCTAGACGGTAGCCTGCTGCGCGGTCGTTTGGTACCTCGCGCAGGAGCTGACGCAAGCCTTGGGTTTGCTTGCCGGTACACCGTCGTAGCAGGCCGCCCGCAAGAGTAAAGATGGTCAAGGCTTGCTCCGATCCATTGGCTCGATCCTCTGGGCTGGACCCGGTGCTTGCTTGTTTCAAAGCGCTCTGTAGATGCTGCTCCAGAGTGGCCATCAAGTCGGCTAAATCTTCAAGCTTGTACTTGTTTGCCAGGGCAGCCATTATAGCCCTCGACACAGGCAGGACCATCGAATCACTCGAGATGGGGATGTATGAAGTCCCATTCAATAGAATTTGCTGGGAAACACCAATATCGTACTGTCATCACTGTCAGCTTGGGTTTACCAGACGTAGAGGGCAACTTACAAGTCGCGTAACGCCTGACGGCCGGAGCGATTTCAAGATGCCGAACGAGAGCACATTCAATGGCCCCAAAGCCAGCCAATTCCAAGTGTCCCCGTCTGCAGCAGTCTGTTGACCCTCTGGCTCTGAAGATGGAACAGAGATAAAGTCATCACGGAACAGATTCAAGAAATACGTCTCCATTTGTGGAGACGAGAGTCCTGCACTGCCCATCTGGAATACCACGAAATCGACAAGCTTGGACAGCTGGTGTAGGTACCGATACCCGGCACTTTTTTCGACGTCCGCAAAGTCGTCACTGAGATCAAGCGCCTTCTTCCCGGTCTGAGGATGTGCTTCCACTGGCTTCGTTGCTCTGCGGTAGAACAGTCGACACACGTAGAGCATGACAAGCAAGCCATCTTTTCGAAGTTCAGCAGCAGAGGTCCTATCGGGAGCACGCTGCTGAGCTTCCGGGACCACCAGAAGTTGATCCCTAGAATCCGCTTCCTCTTTAGTGGAAGTCCCTATCGTGTTTAGCTCGGGGAACTTGGCGACAAGTCCAGAGAACCAGTAATCTTGTGCCGTCGTCGAGCCCTCCTTTGGCGCCAGTTCCATGCAAGCATCGTTAAAGTATAGCGCTGCTGAATGGATGCCACCAGCAAAGGCAGACCAGACGCTGGGGTCCGCTTTCGCATCAATTGCTGCCAAGAGCTCCGTAGCCAATGCACGGCTGAGGCATAGGAAGTTCCTCAGGCCATTTGTCAGAGACTGGCGCAGGTCCAAGTATCCAACGTAAGCAAGAGCCGAACACAGGCGCTGTATCGTAGCGACGGATTCCGGGCCTGGATTGGAGTAGCTTTTCCGAATGATGGCCACCCCTCGCTCTACCAAAGGCTTGAACCCCCAGGGGTACGCCTGGACTGACCGCTGGAGCGCCTGGATAGACTCGTTGACGAGGTCGTCGGAGCTCGTACTCCGGGTAGTTTCGTCCCGGGGTTGAGATGCAATCGAGAACAGCACGTCGCATATCTCGGTACAGGTTCCTTCAGGCAACAGCAAATATGGCTGTGTCTGGTTTTCGTGAGAAGCCTCTGTTGTCACGATCCGCTGGCAGACCAGAGCCCCGGCTCCCTGAACTGCCTCTGTTGACAGTTTAACATCGTCGTAGGAAGCTGCAGCTGTGCTTCCCAGCTCAACGGCTTTCTTGTACACGTCGCTGTACAGAGTCTTGAAACCCGAGTCAACGGCAGCAAAGTCTGTTCTCTCTTGGTCTGACATCCGCACGCCCGTCAGGAGCAATCGCGTCTCCAGGATGATTCGCAGTATCTTGAGCAGATCCTGGCTGTGCACGGGTGACTTTGGATGCCGTAGATTTTCCTTGATATGGGTAAGCGCGGGCGCCACCATGAGGACAAAGGCACCGGGATTCGCGCTCAGAACGCTGATGAGGAGCCGACCAGCAGCTGCGGTATAGGTCGGGTTCGACAAGTCGTTGACACAGTCCCGCGTGACCGTCAGTGTGTAGTCGCGCAGCTCGTCGTCCTTCAGTCTCGATGTTACGGCTTTCAAGACTTCAAGAGTAGCCCAAATGGTGTCCTCAATCTCCCCGTTGCGCACCTCATACTTGAGGCTGCCCCATATTCTGTTGATATACGGTGTGATCGACTGTTCGGGAAGGGAGTAATCTTCAATGCAGGCTCTCATGGTGCGGAGAACGTCAACCTAGCAACCGTAAGCATGGGGAATCTGTGGAAGGGTTTTCAGCGTACCTTGACGTTGACTGTGACGCCATCCCCTTGGTCCAACTTGCCTATCAAGAAGGGCAACGCCAAAGGCGCAAGACGGTCAGTAGCGCAGAAGCATTTCCGCAGCTGGAGCTTCAGCTCGTCTGGCGTGAGGGTGCTTTGCGATGCGCGCGGCAATGTAATGGGAAAGTAGGCCTTGAACGATCCATAGACTTCTTCCAACATCTCCTGAGACGGAGAGTACTCCTTCATGAAGAACCTCAGAATGTCGAACCACACCATCAGACAGTCGGGGTCCCTCTCAAGCTGACAGAGATGAAGCAGGTCGTTCATGAACCCCGACGCACCGTCGCAATATTGCAGGTCACTGGCGACAGCGGGATCTGTGACAAGTGACCGCAGCAGCTCGTAGACGGCAAGACGAGTCTTTGAGACCTGGCGCGGAAAGTCGTCTTTCAGAGTGCAGACTTTTTGAATGATGTCGTGTCCGCTCTGAGGCTGAAAGGACTTCATGGCGATGATCTGGGACAGGGCGGTGGCAGATGCCTTGATGCCAGCCTTGTGGTCGACGTCGAACATGGCCCCGAAGAATGCGACCAAGAGTTTTACTGATGACGGGTTAGATGCAGCGCAACCAAGCGTGATTTTTGACTGACCTTGGCTCGGCTTCAGGGCGTCTTTGCTCAAGAAATCGAGCGTCTGAGAGAGGAACTCCAGCGCTATAGAAGTCAGCACAAGCCCGACACGACGTTAACGGGGAAGATCATCACCCTTTGCCCTTGCTGTCCAGTCTGGACCATCTCGCATCACGTCGTCGTCGTTGCTACCAGGCATCCATGGCTGGACGGCCTCGACCCAACGCGCCACGGGGTTCGTGTTGGCTGCAGCAGTCTGGATCTCTGGGCGAACGTTAGCCATCTCGTGCACACGCTGCTGGCCAAGCGTTCCCCTGTGACAAACCTGAAGCGGCTCTCCGGGCAATGCTCGTGAGCTTGGCCTGGTCGTCCTCGAGGACAAAGTCGAGGGTCAGCTGCCGGAAGTCGGCCATGGCACCGCTAGGCACCGAACTGCCTCAGGTCACAAGAAGGACACGACCTCTCGACAACGAGCTTCCCCCCTGAGCTGGTGCTGAAAGTCGATATCTCGAGGGTCGAGGTGAGTGTAGGGTATGTTGCGGTGGCGGGGCAAATCCCAGCTCGATGCTCACCAAAGGCAGAGCGTCAGTATGACGATGGCTCGTGGCCGGTATCTGAAGCTCGCGGATGGACGTCCGGGTCTCGAGTGCCTACCAAAAGTCGGGTCACTTGTCCAATGGCGTCGCAGGTAGTTGAAGATGAGCGTGGAAGACGGTCACACAGTGGTGACCTGGCTGGCCGAGGCCGGCTTTGGTGGGGGAGCGGGATGAAATTGAAGAGCTTCTCGAGCCCCACCTTTCGTTCCGACCATGACGGAATGAAAGCGTTCGGGAACGTTGACTTGCTGGAGCTTCAACACCCCAGCTTGAACATCTTCAACATCATTGCCAGCCCGCCACTCCTCCGCGCAACGGCATTGGGCACCGCGCACGCCTCGCCCACGATGGCCTCGCTCCGAATACCCGCCCTGCGCCACCTGGCGGCCTGCCCGCTGCGCACCGCCCGCGCCGCCCACCAGCGCCGCTGGGCCCATGTCCATGACGTGCGCTTCCTCGCGACCACGCAGCCGCCCCAGACCGTGCTCGAAAAGTACCGCGCCAAGCTCGAGAGCAAGGCCAAGCAAGAAGGCCACGACGGCATCGACGGCCTGAAGAGCGCGTACGCGGACAGGATCGAGGCGCAGCGCAGGAAAGACGGCGTCAAATTTCCAGCCGGAGTCATCCCGCAGGCGCCGGACACGCCTGTATCGCAACCGAACCGCGGTCCGCTTCCTTCAGAGGCGACGCAGGCGGCTCCTACAAAGGCCCCGGCTTCGAAAGCACCCCCGACGAGCGCGGGTAAGCCCGCCGTCAAGGCGCTCGGCGACATGCTCGACCTCGACAAGGTGCGCGAGCTGCCCGAGAAGGAATTGACGGCCATCTGGCGGCTGCGACACGCCGACTCGCCGCAAAACATCTGCGCCGTCATCCCCGCCGGCACATACCAGGCCATGGAGGACGTCGCCCGCCGCTGCCCGCAGTTCGTCGTCCCCGTGCCGCACGAGAGCCAGGGCGCCGAGATGCACTTCCTGCAGTGGACGTTTGACGCGGCCTCGCGCACCAGCACCGTGCTGTTCACGCAGCTCGCCGAGTACAAGACCAGGGGCGAGTTCGCGCAGCCGCACACGACCGTCACGCACCACCTCGACCTGGCCGGCGACAAGGGCCTGGTGCTGATGCAGGGCCAGTTCATGGACGACAGGGGCGTGCGGCCCGAGCACGCCAAGTGGCTCGTCATGTGCCTGCAGAAGTTCTACGGCGGGTGGGACGTGGCCGACGGGGAGCTGACGGGGGAGAGGAGGGAGAGGGCGGCGGAGAGGAGGAAGCTGCTGGAGTGGTTCGCGACCGGGGACTCGCGGTTCAGCGTCGAGAAGCTGCTGGAAGAGGCGGAGCGGATGGGCTAGACTGCCGCGAGGTAGGTTCACGGATTCGAACACAATAGAGGCCCCGGAGACATACGAGGTCGGCCACATCTGCCACCGTCACTGTACGATACACTGTCCAGCATGTAATATATACACCCGCACACCGCCGCGCCCTCACAGCTTCGCCTTTGGCTCCGCGTCCTCCTTCTTGGCTTGCTCGCGCAGCACCCGCCGCAGGATCTTGCCCGCCTGCGACTTGGGGATCTCCTGGACGAAGCGCACGCCGCCGCGCAGCCGCTTGGGCGGGCCGACGCGCTCGCCCAGCCAGGCGACGATGTCCTTGGCCAGCTCGTCGCTCGGCTCGACGTCGGCGCGCAGGACGACGTACGCGCGCGGGATCTCGGTGTGCTGCTCCCCGTCCCAGACGCCGACGACGCACACGTCGGCGATGTCCTCGCGGCCGATGAGCTTGGCCTCGAGCTCGGCGGGCGGGACCTGGAAGCCCTCTGGGAGGTGTGTGAGCAGGAGATCTGGCAGTAGAAGTGGGAGGAGCGCCACGTACTGTACTTGATGAGCTCCTTCATGCGGTCGGTGATGTAAAAGTTGCCCTTGGGACAGACGTAAAAGATGTCGCCGGTCCGGTACCAGCCGTCCGCGGTGAAAGTCTCCTTGTTGAGCTCGGGCTGCTTCCAGTAGCCCTGGAAGATGTTGGGGCCCCTCAGCAGCAGCTCGCCAGGCTATACGCAGCGTCAGCAGTCCGTCTCCGATGCGACCCACGGAGGACATGTACGCACGTCTCCCTGCTTCACCTCCTTGCCCTCCTCATCCACGATCTTGGCCTCCATGTTGGGCAGCAGGCGGCCGACGGACCCCTGGAAGCGCCACCACTCGTCCTGCAGCTGCGTGTGCACGCTGGGGCTCGTCTCAGACAGCCCGTAGCCCTGCTTGACGCCGATCTTGAGGCGCTCCCAGACGGCGACGACGAGGTCGCGGCTCAGCGGCGCGGCGGCCGAGTTGATCCAGCGCACCGAGGACAGGTCGTACTTGGCGACGACGGGGTGCTTGCCGAGCGCGAGGACGATGGGCGGCGGCACGTAGAGGAAGGTGATGCGGTGGTCCTCGATCAGCTGGCAGGCCTTTTGCAGGTCGAACTTGGGCATGATGACGCAGGTCGCGCCGCTGCAGAGGGTGACGTTGAGGACGACGCCGAGGCCCTGGTACCCCTGTCAGCTGCCGGCGTCTACGGGGAGGCGCGCCGCGACTTACGTAGATGTGGAAGAAGGGCAGGACGCCGATCTGCGAGTCGATGTCCCAGTTGAGCGTCTTGATGTCGAACCGCCGCGACTGGTACGAGTTGGCGACCATGTTGTAGTGCGAGAGCATGACGCCCTTGGGGAGGCCGGTGGTGCCCTGTGCGCCGTGTCAGCATCGATGGCGAGTCCACGGCGGCCAGGACCCGGGGGGGGACCTACAGAGCTGTAGACGAGGTACGCGAGGTCCTTTTTCGGGTCGATGGGCGTCTTGCCGGGCTGCACCCAGGCGCCCTTGGCGTTGATGTCGGTCCAGTGGCGGTGCTCGCCGCTCTCGTCCCGCGCGTCGCCCATGAGGATGATGCGGTCCAGGGGCAGGCCGGCCTTTTGCGCGGCGGCGCGCGTGGCCTTCAGGAACGGCTTCTGGGTGACGACGGCCTTGGCGTGCGAGTCGGCGAGCTGGCGCGCGAGCTCGTCGACCGTGTACGTCGGGTTGGCCGGGCTGGCGACGCCGCCGGCCCAGTGCAGGCCGAGGTTGACGATGGGGGTGTCGATGCTGTTGGGCGAGAAGAAGGCGAGGACGTCGCCCTTGGCCCACTTGAGCGCGTGCTTGAGGCCCTTGCCGAAGGCGACGGAGTGGTCCCTGATCTGGGCGAACGTGTAGGAGCGCTTGGTGTCGCAGTCGACGAGGAGGGCTGCCGGTGTCAGCTGGGACGCCGTCGGGGCGGGGGATGGATGGGCGGCGCACCGTGGTCGTCGGGGTAGTCCTTCGGCTGGTCCATGTACATGCTCCAGAGGTCCGTCAAGGGGACGTCGACGTCGGTCCAGGCCGACGTGACGGGCATCTCGGCGATGTGCTCGGGGGTCTATCAGGGAGACGATGGGTGAATTCACGCTCGGCACGGAGCTCCGAAGCCCGCGATGCAGCCTCTGTAGTAGCAAGACGCAGCTTCAGCAGGAACACGACGCAGCTTCTATCGCGAGGAGTACAAGGAGCGCGAAACGGCAACGACTATGAAGATGGAACGTGCCAAAGCAACCAACGGCAAAGAGAACGGGCGAGCGGGCCTTAAAGAAGAATCCCGATCGTCGGCTCATGGCGATGACGGGGCGGCCCCCGACCCGGCCCATCCCCATCCCCCCGCCGCGCCTGGGCCCAGCATCCAATCCCCGAACTCCGAATGTCAAATTTCCATGGGCGCGCTCGATAGTCCCCCACACACGAGCAGCGGCTCGCCTCCCGCTGGGCAAACCGCCGGGGGCGTGTGCGCGCCTGAGTTGCTCCGATGGCGCCGTGCTCCCGGCGTTCCGCATCCTGGACCTCGGCGCACGAGGCGCGCTTCTCCACGGGGGCGTGGGGCCAGCGCCGCCAGCCACGGCACATGGAGGCGCCGATGCGGGGGAAAGGGAATGGCGCAGGGTGGCAGACGGCTGGTTTGGTGCTGGTGGCATCGCCGCTCTTGGGGTGCTGGCCGCCGAGGTTGGCGGTCATGGGGCGGGATGCTGGTTGAAGGTGAATGGTGAGACAAGGATGCTTAATATAGCAGGGTTATATTTCGACGCGTACCCGTAGAAGTCGCTTTCGTAGGTACCTACGAATACCTAGCTGACATCACGTCCACTGAGCCTGTCGATGCCCGATTCAGATACACTACCAAGTCACCAGCGATGCCATGTTCAGGAAGAGCGTGACGGAACCGACGGATTCTCCGCGGACTCACGAGCGGAGCCATTTCCGTCCAAATACGAAACAGAAAACCCTCCATCTGTTCCATGCCTCCCCACAACGTTTTGCGTTGCATTTTCCCGATGGTCTGGGTTGCACAGCGTCAAAGGCCGGTGACCGCACTGCGGAATCCGCCCGCGATACCCCAATTTGGGGCGTCGCCCACTTCATGTTAGTGGCACGCCGCTCTTAGGCCCTGATGCACGAAGGTGAAGCACTGATACGGGACAGTGCACGAGTATGGGCCTGCCCTCTGGTCTGGGATCTCGACGCTTGACGGGTTGGCGTGGCAGGTTCTTGATATACGGCTACCTACCGATGTACACGAGTACTCGTAGTAGACGAGATGAACCCGTCCAAGAGACAGGCGGAACTATGTAGACAAGATCTCCCATGTACAGCCACCCGTGATAGCCACCCAGCCTTGCTTCTGCGGACTTGCATGCTAATACCGAACAGACCTGGAGTCGCCGCCGCGCTTGGGCTTGTACTGCACCTTGCTCGGACACTTGCCCTTGGCCCCGTCCGGCGCCGCCGCCACAAACCTGCCCTGCTGCAGCGAGCCCTGGACGTTGAAGTGATACCACACCTCGTTGAGCGCCTTGCCCTTGCAGCCGAGCGTCACTGAGGCGCCGTGCTGCCTCCGCAGCGCGGCCTGCACGTCGGCGAGGGCATACGTCCTGCTGCTCGACGGCGTGATACCCGCGTCGGCGAGCCACGCGTGCGTCGGCAGCGTCTTGAAGAGCGCGACGGTGCGCGCGAAGAAGGCCGTCGCCTCCTCCGTCGGCCGGTAGCCGCTGTAGCAGCCCGGCTCGAGCGTGCTGACGCAGGTGCCGTGCTTGCCCCATTCGTGCGCCCAGAAGGACTCGTCGTCGCCCTTGTAGTCCTTCCAGTACGTCTGCATGTACGCGAGGGTGTCGCCGCCGCCCGTCGCCGACAGGATGTCCGAGATGTTGGTGTAGGCGCGGCTGCTGTCGCACTGCGCCGGGTACGTGCCGTCGCAGTTGTCGGGCCACAGGCCGTGGATGGTCCAGGAGTCTGTTATGCGGTCGACGGTCAGCAAGGGGCCGCCGATAAGGGGCTGTCAACGAGGGGGCGAGGCAGTACCGGCCGGCCCCGTCACGGGGTTCGTGTCCCAGAACTGCGTCTGCAGCAGCTGGCCCGCGGGGATGAAGCAGCAGGTGTCCGCCACGGCCGTCGTGTTGTGGCACGACAGCGGGATGTTGCTGGGACAGCTCTTGGAGCCGGCCAGGGCGACGCCGGACAGGGCCACGAGAGGCATCAGGGAGCGGAGGGCGGCGGCCATGTTGAACAGCTGACTTCTTCACTCGAGCGTAGTCTTGCCGAGCCCCCTCTCCCGCCTAGCCGGCCAGAGGCGCTCTATTTAACATGCTTGCGAGCCGCCAGCTGAAGGACCAGCGTGCAACGCCAGAGTCGGCGGTTTCGCAATGCCTCGAAGGAATCGACTTCGCCGCCGCCATTGGCCGGAGCACGCGACGAATACGGTAGGTGCCAGCTACCTACGGGGCGCAACACGTCCTCCACGGGCTTGTGCGGCTGTCCCTGACGGACGACGGGCGACAAAGGGCCCCGGGGGCTTCCTGGAGCGTCCTGATATTAGCGGCGGCGTCCAATCCGCGTTGAGAAGGCGGCGGGAGGCATCTGGAGCGATCTTCAGATCGGCAGTCGCCGCTCGGTGCATCGGGCGTGATCCTGGGCTCTGGGTGCTTACTGGCCTTCTCCGTGCGCCTGTCGAGCTTGCACCCGCGGTAAGCCCGCTGACTGGGCTGGCTGTCGGGCTCGGGAGATACGAACGGACGCTATCGTGACCGAGGGACGGGGCGGGAGAAGAAGTCACTCAGGGTGCTGCTATCTAGCCACCACGGCTCGTATCACTTGGATGTGCGAGCGGGAGCCAGAAGCACGATGGCTGCTAGCCCATGTAGTAAGCAATATTAGAGGCTGCATGTCTTTTTGCAGCGCAAGTATCAGTTGATGGGTCTGATGGGGGCAAGTGAAGCGCCATCCCGGCTCAGCAAACAATATCTCAGCTACTACTGACGCAGCCGTGGCACACACCTCCCGCTGCTCCGTATCCGAACACAGCAGGCGCCCACGGATCTTACAATCGATTTAGTCTTTTCAAAATCTTGACCCAAGATGCGGACTGCCAGATCGATAGGCGCGACGCTTTGCCACCGGCTGCGCTCGCCTGCTGGAGATGCGCAAACGGAGTCCGGAGGGGTGTGGGGTAGACTCAGCGCCGGCAGCCCCGGACTTGCGATGCGCTCCGGGATGACGCTTATCACGGTGCATTTCACACGAGAGAGAGTCCAAGTTACCGAGGATAATGAGTAAGCCAGGTTGCCCATCATGCTGTCTCGATCTACATGTCCTCTAAAAGCACCTATTACAATATTCTTGAAATCCCATGCCGTGACACCATCGCCGCCGAATAGATATTGCCCACATGTAACGACGCTCGTCAGGAATGCCAACAACGCCCAAACAGCACATGGGCACTCGATGTGCCCTTCTTCGGCGCGGCATTCCTACTGCAGATGTTGGCCGGACTGCTTCTCAGCACCGTCCGCAGCCGCCGTCGCCGCCGGCTCCCACGCGCCAACCGCCTCGCATCCCGTTGGGACTCTGCAGACGTCGCGCGCGTTGCACGTCTTCCAGAGCACCTCGCGCACCTCCTTGAAGACTTGGTCCTCGGCGTCGAGGGCCCAGATCACGTCGAGGTGCTCATACTCGTCAATGACCTTGCTGTGTACGACCCTGACGTGCGGCTCTCGGCCCTTCTCGAATCGCCTCAGAAGCCGCTTGCCGTCCACGAGGTCATCGTTGCCGCAAACCCACAGCGCAAACGGCGGTGCCTGCTCGTTGTACCAAGCGCCTGACTGATCATCTGCGGATGGCAAGTCGGCGGGACATTCTGCACGGTCGCCGTGACCACCGCCCGCCCCGTCCGCCCCGTCCATCCTCTCCTCGGCCTTGACCGTCTCTTTCGTGGCCAGGATGCACTTGTGCTTTGCGAAGCAGTCTCGGCCGAGCCACCAACGCATCGACTCGGCGCTGACGTACACCGGCGCGAACTGGAACATCCGGTTCCTCAAGCCGCGATCCCACCGTGCGTCGGACCAGCCAAACAAAAACCAAAACACCTTGTACCCGAGCCATCCGTACAGCCGAGGGTTGAGCAGGCCATGCATCTGCATCATGAACGGGATGAAGGCGTGGATCCCAAACGCCATCCTGAAAAAGGCCGGCGACATCACGCGCATGAACTTGAAGTGCATCTTGCTGATAAGAGGGCCCGCGTAGGCAGCCGGCGCCAAGGCGCAAAACACCGTCAGCTTCTCCCCGAGATCTGGCCGCTGCTCCTTTGCCAGGGCTACAAACGCCTCCGTGGTCCCTTGCGAATGGCAGACGAGGCCGACCTTTTCGAATCCGGTCTCGGACAGGACCCTGGACGCAAGGGCAGGCAGATCAAAGACGCCCATCTGGCGTATGTTCCAACACCACATCCTGGGGTCTCTGTAGTGGAGTAGTACATGCTGCGGCTTAAATCCGCATCGGTTGTTGCCGAGCCAGACGTCGAAACCTGACTTGCAGAGCCAAAAGGCGAGCGATTCGTCGTCGTTGCTGCAGTAGGCCCCGGAGCTCTGCAGCAGGCCGTGCATCAGGAGTACGGGGAATTTATGCTTCTTCTGCGGGTCCTTGAGCCGCTTCTTGGACGTCTGGAAAACAGTCGGTCCCTGTTCACGTCGGCTCTGCTCGTCTAGTTTCGTGTACTCCCTGGGGTCGAACACATGCCAGAGGTCAATAATGAAACCATCCTCGGTCTGCACCTTGAGTTCCTCGACGTCGAGACCAACTCGTCTTGCATAGTACCCAACGTCGCAGACAATGGGGTCCTTGCCGCCCTCAGTTGGTGGATACTCGTCGGCGATGCTCTCTTGGTCTGCGCCGAGCCTCTCGGCTGACGCTTTCCGCTCCCAGGCCTTTCGCTTTTGCTCCCTGACGTCTGACCGCCGCTGCTCTTCTTCGTAACAAGGCCGCTTCATGTCAATGTCACGCAGAGTAGCCTTGTGATACAGCCCGTTGGCGAACCCGGGGACGCTGGTAAAGAGTGCGCCGAGAACAATAGCGGCAAGGAATGCCAGGCTGAAAAGGAAGGATGATACTCGAAAGAGTAGACATTGAACACTCCGGAGCATTGAGGGCGGCCCGTATAGAGGAAGAGGGGGAAATAAGGGGTGTGTGTGTGACGGGGGCATAGACCGCCGTAACGTCCTGTCGGCCGACTTTTGCAACGACATGCCATTCTTGCGTCTGGGCAGCTGGACGACTTTGGGTGCCCGGTTCCCATCGTTGGCCGTGTTTGATATCCTCTCCGTGGTCTCGTCGCCTTCTCTTAGCTCGACTGTCTCGGGCTTCCCTTGCAGCTCCTCTCGCAGTATATTTAGTTTATGTGCCTCATGTAGTGGAACGCCTGGTAGCCGGTTGCCGTCTGATGTGATTATGACAGGATCCTGGGGTGTAACGAATTGCGCCTGGATCGCGACAGACGGGGACGCACCGCTGGGATGCTGGTGGGAGAGTTTCCCGGCCTGTTGCGTGAATTCGATGGCATTTTGAGCGAGTTGTTGCGTCGAAAGAGACGGCTGCTCGATACTGGTCGGCTGCGTGGCAGTGGACGACTCGCCCATCGTGTCTTGGGATGCCTCTGGACGACAAGTCGCGGCATATGGCTGATTGTGGCCTCGGTGTCAGCAAGTAGCCGCGATAAGTATCTGGACAAAAGATTCGGTTGCGACGAGAGGTGAAGATGGCGAGGGGAGGAGAGAAGATAAACTTCCTCGGCTGCCTCTCGGGTCTTCGCAGCCTCGCGAGTGGTTTCTCTAACTTTGCCGCGTTCGGCCGCTGACGCAGATGGCTGCGGATCAGGCGTCGATCTTGATGATAGACTCCAACCGCTTCAACTACTTCAACTAGCGATCTAACTGGAACATGCACGAGGGACGAAGGCTCCCCCACGCCATCAGGGCATGCAAGCTCCAAGGTTCGCAGGAAGCGGCCGGGGTATCCGACCCCAGATGCACAGTTGCCATCATCGGGGCGGGCCAAACTGTGGCTGTCGTGGCTCCAAACCCAAAGCGCGGCCACTGCTGCAAGCATGTGAAGGCCATCTTCAGCGGTGGATTGCGGGGCGCGTGGTGCTGCGACCAACTCCATCGAAATCCCATATCGGCATCGAATGCCATTCAGGCACGGGGGCCTTTGAAGTCAAATAGAAACCTCCAGATTTACAAAGGAAGCGGTTGAATTGCAGCCTCCCCACGTGTGGACCGACCGCAGGCTTGCAGAGGAAGCGACCAAAGATACGATGCTGCCCAACGATGAGCAGTATTCCAAGAGTCAATTGGATCCCTTCGCAATCCATAGCAATTCTCTGCAACTGCATCGTGTTGTAGTCGGATAATTGTCCTTCACCGAACCCCCGTCCCCGGAAGCTTGATTACAACTCAGGAGACGCTGGGGGCTGCTGCGCTGTCGCTGGTGGAGCCTGGTTCCATTGCCATTTGCGGCAGCGGACCCGAAGCCGAGGCCTACTGTAGACACCCGCGGGCTTCAGCCGAGCAACCCTGACGACGAGATCGGCTCTCCGCGTTTCTCGCACAGCGGCAGACCATCGCGACCTCTGCGCCGTCTACGACGCGACCACTTCTGCCTCGCTCAAGCTCCCGTCTGTCGCGACGAGCGCCATGGTCTTGCCACTACAGGGCGCTTGAAGCTTCCGTTGCTCGCTCCCCCCCAAGCTCCCGAGGTTCCGTGACCTACCACGCTCGCCGCGCCGCGGACAAGATGGCTGCTTCAGCTGCTGCGGCTGCTGTGTCGCACAGGAAACAAGGTCGCAGACGGAGGCAAGACAAGCCTGCCATCTCTGCGAGGCTTGTTCTCGACGACCACATCAAGGGTGACGTCGGCATCCTGTCCGAGGACCTCTTTGCCGACCTCTTCCCGCACCTCCGCGACAGTACGTCAACGTGAACCCACGGCGCAATGCGCGCATGACTATACCGTGTTGCTGACGTCCATCGTGTGATGCAGGCTCGGAAGACGAGCAGCCGGCCCAGATACACCACGTCGCGGTCTCGCCCTGGGTACCCAATGCGACCCCGTCCGACACCGCCTGGTCCATTGTCCCCGTCGTGCGATCCGCTGCGCTGGCACACTCGACCGTCCAGTTTTCGCCGTCGTCGCCGGCTCTGCAGAGCTTTGCCGTCACGCTGCAGCAAGTCGCGCCGTCGAAGCTGTCTAGCCACAGCCGCAGCGGCATCGAGATTCTCGTACTCGACGTTGCCCCCCTGCCGCTCGAGACCGTCTTCGTGAGCCTGGAGAGCGAATCGACCAAGAGACTGGAGAATGGCGAAGGGACGTTCTACAGAGAGCATCCCGCCAACCCGCGGGCCAAGGCAACGTCCAAAATGACAACGGAGCAGCTCTTGACCACCGCCATCAGAACCGCCCTGGCTAGCCTGAAGGTTGTCCATGCCGGAGACCTATTTCCCCTGCCGCTGGCTCCGCACCATGTCACGCATGTGCCGCCTAATCCCGGCAAGATCATGCTCTGCGAGCCAGTGGCACAGGGTATTCTTACCGACGCAACCAACATTGTGCTCATGCGCGGGCGGGTTCACACGAGACGGGCACGAAGCCAGGCCTCGATGGCAGCGGGCCATCGGCTAAACGGCGTCACCGAAGAAGACGAAGCCAACACCGACCAGTTCTTCTCGGCAGCTGAGGAGCGCTATCGCACGGACGCACGCGCCGACGAGACCGAGACTGCAACCGAGACGGAAACAGAAGTGTCGGAGCTGGAGCAAGAGGACGAGCTTTCAGACGACTCGATGGACGACATAATTTCGCTGCAGCTCCCGGCTCTCCCGCCGACCAACGTGAGCGGGCTGGCAACAATGGTCCCCGGAACGCCAATGACCATCGGCACTCTGCGCGGACGAAAGACGAATGGAGCTGCCACGCCAGGTTCCGTCTTCTCCAACTTCACCTCAGCGACAGCCAGGCCCGACCGACCTCGTGGTCGCCTGTTCAAGGCACAGGGGCTGCTGAAGCCCATGCCGTCGGATCTCCTACATCCGAAACCGTCGCTCGAAGAGGACGAGGAGGCCAGGATATACGTCGACATGTCGTCACTACCCAAGATCGGTTGCTTCTCTGGAGACTGGGCAAGAATAGAGGTGGCGGAGGAGCCGCCATTGAATGGTTTTGGGGCCTTTGGACTGGGAAGCTTCGGCCAGGTTGAGCCGGAGACGTCAGATTGGCGTCCCGTCAGAGTCTACGGTCTTCCAGAAGGCTACTCCCAGCGTCCAGTCACCCGCATCCCGAGCTCGCGGCCGGGGGACCGAAAGATGTCCTTTTTCGAATCGCAGGTGCAACGGCCGACCAGCCCTCCCGCATATGCCTCCCCTGTCCTCCTAGCCAATCTCGCCAACGCTACACATCTGCGAATCTCGGCCCTCAAGAAGTCGTCGTATCAGGGCAAAGGTACAATTCCCCGGTTTGCAAGTGCATCACACCCGCCGTACGCCAAGGACATCGCGATCCACCATATCCGTACCCCTATCTCGGCCGAACGTGCCTACCAGACGGCTGTTTTGGGCGGCTTGAAGCGGTACTTTGCGCAAAAGGTTCGTCTTGTTCGAACCGGCGACTTGATAGCCGTGCCCGTCGACGCACAGCTGGGCCGAGTGCTCCAAGAAGGGGCGGGGGCCGGCGGCTCCGAGGTCGACGACGTGATGGCTTTGACTGCCGATAGCAACAAGAATGGCCAGACATCGTCGCACATCGACAGCGTCGCCTGGTTCAAAGTCGGGCATATACAAATACAAAAGGCAGACGAGGACGAGGATGGAACGGCAGAGGCCTTCTGGGGCTCTGTCGCGTGCATCGATAGCGCCACTGTCGGCATGCATGGATCTGGATTCGAGACGAGCCGGATTCCCGGCATCAACCAGAGCACGTGGCCATACTACCTGGGCTTGAAGAATGCCCCCAGGCGAGGTTCGGATCCGACGTCGCCCACGCTAGCAGAGCACAAGCAACAATACGTATCGCCCCTGAGACGGCAGCTAAGGGAGCTCCTTGCTGCCGCTACGAGTCAGAGGGCCATCCATCTCAAGATGCCCCCGATTGCCATCTTGTTGACGTCAACGCACCGAAACATTGGAAAGTCGACCCTGGCTACGACCGCCTGTGCCGACATTGGCCTGCACACGTACTCGATTGACGCCTATGACATCCTGAGCGACGGAGGAGGGAGCGGGAGTGACGTTAAAACAGAAGGCTTCCTGAGAACCCGAGCCGACCGGGCCATGAGCTGTGGCCCAGATTGTTGTGCCCTGCTGATCCAGCATGTCGAGGCACTCACGGCTGACCGGATCGAGTCGACCATGAAGGAGATCCTGGAGGAGACGCGAGTCCTCATCGCAACCACCAACGAAGTTGACCAGGTACCGGATGGAGTCCGGGGTCTTTTCACGCACGAGCTTGAAATGGGTGCCCCTGACGAAGCCGAGAGAGAAGCCATTCTCCGAACGGTTGTGGACGATCGGGGCGTCAGCCTCGACCCTACCATTGACCTCAACTCCGTCGCCCTGAAAACGGCCGCCTTGGTGGCTGGCGATCTGGTGGATGTCGTGGAACGTGCTTCTATTGCCAAGCAGGTCCGCCTGGAGAAGCTGTCGACAAAGACTAGCAGCGGTGGCACAATGGTGACCGTCAGAGATGTGCAGATCGCCGGCGGTCCTCTGGCCCGAAGCCTCACAGCTGCCGATTTCGAAGTCGCTGTCGAGGCTGCTCGCAAGAACTTCTCGGGCTCCATCGGCGCCCCCAAGATCCCCAACGTGACGTGGGACGACGTCGGCGGCCTGAGCAACGTCAAGGACGCTGTCACGGAAACCATCCAGCTGCCTCTGGAGCGGCCAGAGCTCTTCGCCACGGGCATGAAGAAGCGCTCTGGTATCCTGTTTTACGGCCCTCCCGGCACCGGAAAGACGCTGCTGGCCAAGGCCATCGCCACCGAGTACAGCCTCAACTTCTTCAGCGTCAAGGGCCCTGAGCTCCTCAACATGTACATTGGCGAGTCGGAGGCCAACGTTCGGCGGGTGTTCCAGCGAGCACGAGATGCCCGGCCTTGCGTCGTCTTCTTCGACGAACTCGACTCCGTCGCTCCCAAGAGAGGCAACCAGGGCGATAGCGGCGGCGTCATGGACCGAATCGTATCGCAGCTCCTGGCAGAACTGGACGGCATGTCGGGCGGGGAAGACGCCGGCGGAGTGTTTGTCATTGGCGCGACGAACAGGCCTGATCTGTTGGACCAGGCTCTGCTCCGTCCTGGGCGCTTCGACAAGATGCTGTACCTCGGTGTTTCCGACACGCACGACAAGCAGCTCACCATCCTCGAGGCACTCACCCGAAAGTACGTCCCCCCTTCCTTGATCTGGCGGCCACAGACTAACCTTCGCAGATTCACCCTCCACCCCTCCGTCTCCCTCAAGGCCGTCTCCGAGCGCCTGCCATTTACCTACACGGGCGCCGACTTCTACGCCCTCTGCAGCGACGCCATGCTCAAGGCCGTGACCCGGCAGGCCGCGGGCGTGGACGCCAAGGTCAAGGCCATCAACGCCGAGCGCGGCGGCAAGCACGACATCTCGACGGCGTACTACTTCGACCACTACGCCACGCCCGAGGACATCGCCGTCATGGTCACCGAGGCGGACTTCATGGCCGCGCACGAGGAGCTGATTCCCAGCGTCAGCGCCGGCGAGCTGGCGCACTACGAAAAGGTCCGCGCCACATTCGAAGGCGTCACGGACGCGCCGCCACCGCCGCCGCAGCCGCGCAAGCTCGTCGCGCCGCCGCCGCCGAAGAAGAACAGAGTGAGCAGCTCCGCCAGCGCGGGCAGAGCCGCCAAGGGCAAGGCCAAGGCCAAGGGCAAGGCCACTGCGCTCACGAGCGATGACGAGTACGACTCGGACGAGGAGGGCCTGGGCGGTGCCATCAATGGGCGCTCCAAGGGCAAGGGCAAGGCTGTGGCGGGATTCCAGGACGGGACGGCGAGCGATGACGACGGGCTGTATTAAACGCGGTGCCATGAGGTGGCGAAGGGCTGTTGGGAGTAGCATATCGTGCGATATACCCCTCGCGAGCTGTACCTCTCAATTTGGGGAGACGTGTCCATGTACCTGTACACCACATATCATGAAGTTGTTTGTACACCTGTCCAGTGCTTTAGTCCCATTGCGGATATCATACATCCCTTTCTAGTAAACGCTCGCTGTGCAAGTCGACAGAACCAAAGCCTATTTGCTTTCCGCCACCGTTGTCTTTGCCCTGTCATCCTCTTCGTCTCCGTCTTCGTCTTCGTCCTCATCCTCGTCATCCTCTTCTTCTTCTTCATCCTCCTTAGACTCGTCCTTCTCGGATTCTTCCTTCTTCTCTGCCTTCTTCTCCATCTCCGGTTCCGCCTTTTCCTTGCGCTCCTCCTCACTCTCCGGCTCGGCCTCCTCCTTGATCGCCGCCTCCGATTCGATCTTCTGGATCTCGGCCTCGCTCGCCGACACGACCCGGGCGCTCAGGTCGTCGGAGCCGCGCCGCCACCGCCCTCTCGTGGGGCTCTGGACGGGCTCGCGGGCGGCGGGGTCGGCTTGCGAGGCGTCCTTCCAGGTGCCGCTGGTGGGGGACTGCAGGGCGGCGGCCTTGCCGGAGCTGGAGCCGGGCTTCGTCTCGAGGTCCTCCTCCGTATCGGCGGCGGTCGTCTTCTTGGGGGTGGTGGGCTCTGCGGGGGCGGCGTCCGACTCCGTCTTCTTACCGTGGACCTTTTCGCGCAGACTCTTCAGGCGAAGCTCCTTAGCCTTCTGCGCTGCTTCGTCGGCGACGCTCCGCATGGGCAGGGTGGTGGCCGTTGCGGGCTCGGCTTTTGCGGACTCGGTCTTGGCCGTGTCCTTGTCCTCGGTCTCGGGCTTGCTGCTGCTGGCTTTTGGTTCGGGCGCGGGGGGGGCTGGAGGAGCGGGCGCTGGTGCAGGTGCGGACTTGACTGCTTTTTTCTTGGGCTTCGGGGGCTCGGGGGGCTTGTCGTTGATGGAGGGGATGGTGTGCTCGTCGTAGTAGATTTTGACGTGCTGCTTGAGCTCGCCGTACTCGTTCCAGTCTTCAATCTCGACGAGGTCCTAAGCAGAGCGCAAGGTCAGCAAACTACTCGGCGGAGGAGGATGCCAGAGGTTTCTGCGATCACGTACCCCGAGGACGAGTCCCTCCTGGACCAGCCCAGGGAGCTTCCTCAGCCGCCCATCCTGGTCCTTGCCCGCGCGGCGACCCCATAGCATGCGCGCCTTCTGGTCGGTGGCGAGGTCGACGGCCTTGAAGGGCACGCGGTTGGCGCGCAGGATCGTCTCGAGGCGGGACGTGGCGGTGACGATGTGCGAGGAGCCGGCGGTCAGGGAGGTGAAGATGTAGAGCGCCGGGTCGGTCGAGTACGTCGTCATGGTGTATTCGGGGCCAATCTGGCTAAAGAGAGAAGGCAAAATCGAAGGCGAATGCGAAGCGAAAAGGATCGGGTATCAAAGCTCGGGTCTACTCGTATGGTGTTGTTTGATTACGGGGGAAATGAGACGACAATGGCGGGAGATGAAGCTGGAATCCGCGACGTCGATGGCTGAGCCCAACTGCGGGGGCGGGGTAACAATGCCATGGCGTCACAGGAGCAGCAGCGATCAGACGCCAGACACTCGACGTTCAGTAGGAGAGAAGCAAAGGGTCTTGAAAGAGAACGGTACGATAGTCCATGAATACCCCCAAGGCGGAGAGCGCGGGCGTCGTGGGCATGGATATACAAGCGCGGGCACGTGTGGCGCGTGGCCTGGTATACCTCACGCTCCTGGAGCCGCCAAACGCCTGGCCGGATACCGGGGTGCGCCCCTTCCACGGCGAGATTCCAATGCCCTCGTGTACTCGTAGGATGGTGACACGCGCAAGCCCAGCGGATAGGCATAGGGCTCGGGGGAGCGTCTACGAGCATTCTCACACGTATACATGCTTCGTCCTTGGCCGTTGGCACGGGGGACTAGCTGCAGGCAACGCTCCACCACAACGGTCGCGCAGCAAACGCCTACAGACCCGTTGGAATAACGGTTCTCGTACGGAGTACGGATAGTCGAGACTGACCGCCCACCCGACGTTGCACGACGTGCGCCCATGCGGGGAATTCGTCACATCTCGTGATGCTGGGCAAGCATCTCAGCTGGCCTGATGACTAAGCAATCGTTCTCACTCCTCTCATCTCCCGCGTCCCTCCGTGCGAGGTAGCGCACAGAACACAGAACACAGCGCACAGAACAGGTCTCACCGGCATCATGTCGAGCCGCGCTCCAGCACCGCACGCCACCTGTCTAGCACTGCCCGCCTCCCGCCTCACCGTCGTCGTGCTGTTTCACCCGCCGCGTTCTCGGGGAGATGCTGAGACCACGAGTGAGCAAACCGCGCGCTGTCTCAGCCGCTCCCCGGGCCAGCCACGACTTCACCAGCGTGATTTCAGTGGCAGGTTCGTCGCTATCTTGTTCCACTTCCTTTGACGGGCGGGGGCGCCAGGTCATCAATAGGCGTCCGGCGTTGCTTTCGAGATGCCTAATCCATCGCCAGCAGGCCAGTTCGCGGCAGCCTGGCCGACCCTTCATCGCGTGGCGCTGTTTCACTGCCTTGGTCGCGGGCCTCGCATAGAGTGAAGCAATCACCGGGGCCCCAGCACCTGTCGCTTGCTGGACACGGCATGGGGGAGGGGGCCGCTCTCAGCGCAGTGCGCTCGTGTGCAGGGTCGCACGCGGATAAAGACGGGAGCACCTCGAGTCTCGAACATCAGACGGCCCCCAACGGGACACGCAGGCAGCCCAGACCGCCAACGGCAGCACGCAGGCAAGCTTGCTGTTCGTCGACTGGTCTCGCTCTTTGGCACCCACAAGACGTGGCACTGGCCCCGTCCAGGCCAAACCCAACCGCCATCGGCGTGGAGCCAAAGACCCTCCGTCCAGCCAGGAACCAGAAGCGACTCCCACCGCGGCTAGCACCACGATGGGCTCCATCCCGGTCCCGTCCTGCAGGTACAGCCAGTCGGAGGCTCTCAAATGGTGTATCTCGCGATCCACCGCCGCTTCGCGCCGGGTCCGTGACCCAATCACCGCATCTGCCCTGAATCGCCTCGCTCGACTTTTCCCAATCACCAGCGGGGCCAGCGCCAACGGTGAGGCCACCCCAAGGCCGCAAGACGCAAGACGCAGAGGCCGTGTCGTCTTGTTCTGTAAGGGTTGGAGGGTCCTGAGTAGACTGCGTCTATTTGCAGTCGTTTGCTGGCCCCCACGGCTGTCAGAGTTTTCGGGCCGCCTGTGAGTCGCCCGTGGCAGTCGAGCGGAGGGCAGATAAGTCCTCGCGGCTCCCCGTCGCCTGCGATCCCGATCTTCCCCCTCTCACGATCTGTCACACGCTCTTTCATTCATCCACCAGTCTCGACGACTCTCTTTCCGCTCTCTTCATCCAACGAGATACCTGTGCTGCTGCGCACGCCGTTCGCTCTCATTCCTTCAGAACTCGGTACTCTCAAGACACCGAAAGTCGCCGGTCGCCCGAAATCACCCCACCCGTCAACTCGACACACCAGGCTATCCCCGCCAGACAATCATCCAAGATGTATTCCGCCGGGCTCATCACTCTCTTCGCCGCCGTGGTCGCCGCGCAGGACGTCGACGTCGCCACCACCACCACGCAGACGTCGACCACCACCCGCACTCTGACCATCACTCAGTGCAACCCCACCGTCACCAACTGCCCGGCCAGGTCGTCGTCCAGCGTCGTTGTCGAGCCCGTCACCTCGTCGCTTGCGCCCAATACCACGTTTGTCGCGCCCACCACCTCCTGCGTCGTGGTCCCGGTCAACTCGACGACGTCGTCGTCGACCCCCTCCTTCTTTTCCACGCACTGGTCCATCTCCAACTCGACCATCAGCGTCGGCCCTACCACCACCGCTCCTCCCACCACCGTTGTCACGGTCCAGCCCACCGAGCAGACGTCGGTCGAGGTCGTCACGTCCTCGACGACCCTGCCCGTGCCCGTGCCCACCGCTGCCGCCGGCAGCTTCCAGGCCCAGACCGGCGTCCTCGCCGCTGCTCTGGCCGTCGCCTTTGCCGCCACCTTCTAAGATGGCAGCAGTGAGCCTTCGCTTTCACTTCTTCTCACTTTTCTTCACTTCTTGGACTTGAACATATTCTTGTTCACCTTCAGTTCTTGGGATCTAACCCACTTTTTCTCCGGGGAAGGACGTTTGGCGGATTTACTAGATGGAGACGTACTTTGGATGGGGTTTTCTTTGCGCCACTGTGTGGCCGGCAATATACATTTGGAATCTTGCCAACCCGCTTGGGTACGGCTAAGAACGATGTTGATACCATGGGAGTTCTGAGGCAAAGATGCACAGATGCACAGAGGGCCAGGGGTCAGGGGTCAGGGGTTATATGCCAAAATGACATTGGACATGAATCAATATGCGAGATGAAGCAACAGTATCGACCACCGTGACTGTTCACGACGATTGCTTCCATTTTTTTGCATGTGCGCTCTTGGCAGTTCTTTCTGCACCGTGACTGGCTGCCCGTCACGTGGCCAGCCATCCAGCGTATCAGCGAACTTCCCGAGATATCCAGGTCCAAGAAAGAAAGAAAAAAGCGTCAACGCGTTTCTTTTTCCAATCCCAATCATGGCAATTCGTACGAAGGCCTCCTCCTTCAAGGCACGCCCCTGACGAGGACTCCCCAGCAAAGCAGGGCAGGGAAATGTCTGGCAAAAGGGGGCGGTGGCGGTGCGTGGGCTGCGAGGAAACGGTCTCCCGTTCGCATCGCCTTCGCATTTCGGACTGCGCCGAAGAGTCAAGCACCGGGCAGCCAGGCAAGCCAGCCCCCCCCCCTCCGCCAAGACAAGGCGTGGCGAGGCACGACAAGCGCCAGCGATCTGCCGTGGCCGAGGTGCTCCACCTCGGCTGGCAGGCTCTTCCGCGCATCTCCGTGTAGATGGCGCCCAAGGGACGATATGGGCCAAGAGGTTGGCAGCTAAGAGCATCTTACATAATGGAAACTGTCGTCTTGCATGTAGGAGTACGGAGGAGACCTTGATCTGGTGCCAGCTGATGAGCCGGGATGGGATGGGCACGGATACTTCGAATCATAGCTGAGCAAATATGCCGAGGCCCGGCACCGGCGACGATGAGTCTCGACGTGTATTTACGATTCTGCATTTCTGTGCTTCCATCGTACATCTTTCCGAACCAAACATCAATCCATCTTCATGCTACGAGGATTCTTCCAACTGTCTTGCGCAAAAGAAAAGCGCCACATGTAGTTCCACATGTCCAATTTAGCAATAGCGTCAGATGTGCCCTTCTGTCCATCAACGTCCTCTCGCCCAACGAGCCATGCTCCCCATATTGCCGTGCCGTTTGTTCTGAGATCAAAGGAACAACAGCAACGAACCAAATACTCCACGGTTGGCCTTGTTCTCTATGCCTCCGTGTTGTATGGTTCGAACCGTCACCAGATAGCTGCCGTTGTGGTCTTCCCCGGTGGAAACCTGCGGGAAGCGATCGGTAGCAGTGCAGCACGCACATACGGACGGGGCGAGTTCTTGCTTCGGAACAGGGGGCGGGCAGTAGTGGGGTTGCGCTCCCTACCGCTTCACCAGTTCGTTGTCGAGCATCATTGTCCTATGAGCAGGGCTGGCTGTTCGCGGCGGCCACGGAGCATGGCATGCAGAGACTTGAGTTGGAGTCTGCGAGGTACGGACACTGGTGCGTCACCGCGTGCGCACACCTTTTGTTGGAGACGGATATTATGCCGGGGATTTCTTGATGGCGATACGGCTGCTCGGACATCTGGCTGCTGCCAGTGGTGGCAGTGTTGATGGCGGGGGTGGTGGTGGTCTTGACGAGTTTCTGCATGCTCATATACAGGGCTGCCGGAGGCGGGTAGAACACGGCGGCCCGGGCCCGGTGCCGCTCTGTAGCTCCTCTCATGGTAGCCGCGTGCTATATAGACGGTGAATCCGCCGAGTTGGAGGAGCGCTTCTTGGTGCAAAGCCCGGGGTGATATCACCAGACGAAGACAGGGGCCAGTGAGGCTGTTGACGAGTTATTGACTGCTCCGCAAACAGGAAGCAAACATGAGAGATGGCAATGCCTTCCTGTAGCCTGGGACCGGACGGGGAACAATGCTCCAGGTATATATAGGGCTGAGGGCCGGGACGCAAGTCGAAGCACTATCCTCCCCGGGTCGACCAGTCCAGATTAATTGGCGCGATCAGTCAAGATACGGAGGGCAACGACAAGCATGAACAAGCCCTCAGCTCATGGCTGCCGCCAAGGCATGCCATCCAGGAATAGGGGAGAGACAGGGCAACATCTAAAGATGGCAAAACGAGCGAAAAGAGACAAGTTGACCCATTCCAAGTTTCTGTCACATTTGGGTCCGCCCAAAATGGAAGGGGAGCTGGCCGATGGAGCGACTGACTCCTTGGAGTCCAGTCGACTGGGGACGTTGTGGTGTGCGCCGTGTGCGCCGTCTTGGTGAGGTGGTGTGGTGTGAGTGAGGTGGTGGGTGGCACCGCGGGAGTGGAACCAATACGCCTCTCCATCAACCAGCACCTCATCCATCCGTCCATGCAATTGCAATTCCATGCTTCGGCGTATGTACGAAGTACTTCAGGCCAAGCACCTGCGCCGTCCTCGAGCAGAGACCCGATTCACGCCGTTGGTCCTGAGATGGTGCATCCCCACGGCGCGGGTCGGCTGTGTCTCACGCTGCCCTTCTAGAAGCAGGCGAGGCCAGCTGAAAGCCGACGTCGGGCAGCCCGGTCGAGTTGTCGATTTAGCTGACCTTGTGTTTCTAACAGTCGCCCGTCTCTCCTAATTCGGCACTTCTATCCCAGCTGCAACTTGCTGTTTCTGCCTCGTTGATTATCGTATGAATCGCGTGCAATCGTTCGTGTGTGCGTGCTACTGCCAGCCAAAGACGTCTCAAGAGGCCTGGTCGGATCCCAAACAGGCACGGTAGTCATCCATAGCCTGGGTGAAGTGCCATGACACTCCCCGTGCACCGCCGCCATGCTGCCCGTTCCGTTCGGCGCCCCGCCAGCCTTGCCAACGATGTCTCTCGCCTACTCCGTTCGAATACAGGGCGCTGTGTCTCTCTACACACGGGGGGTGTGGCACGGCAGGGGAGGGCATGCGTTGGAAACCGATGCTCATGTACGTCGTCGGCAGGTGGCTGGTTGTTTGTCCCCGAGTTCCCGAGTCAGGCGGCTTGTGTTGTGCTGTACTCCGGGCATTGGGAAAGGCCGACAGGAGTCTCCGAGGAGAGAGAGCAGAGGGCCAACAAGGTGTGTGTCCGTATCCTTTGGAGAGGCCCTGACTCGGGTAAACGGTGCAAAGTACATCGTACACGGCAGGCTTCGAGTGACTTGCCCAATCGATATAGTATCCCTGCGGGCGCATGCATAGAGCTCAATCCGCAGGGCGTGCAGGCTGGCCTGAGCCTCCGCTGCTCGCCTGCCCGTGACTGACACCAAGAGGCCCATAGGTTGCGTCAAAGGAACCCAGCCCAACAGGCTGCGCGCCCGAGTTTGTCGCCAATGGTTCAGCGACCCAGAGGGAGGAAAAACTGACAGATGACTTCTTCCGAGGGCTCAGCCGGCGGGATGATTGGATGAAGAGGCATCCACTCAGCCAGGTCGAGGTGGACACAATGGATGGTGTTTTGTCACACGTACCATTAACGGCCGCCGATGTTCCCCTCATTCTGCATATTACCTCGCTTCTGTTGCGTTTCTTGTTAGTTTGGGACTGACGGTAAGACATAACGGCATACTCGTACTCGTATGTGGCTTATTAGGGGAGCTTGCGCCCGCGCCAAGACCTGCGTCGGAGGATCAAGCAATAGACGACTGCTTGAGCTACAGCCTTCAGGGCCTAGGCCAGTGCCAATCTCGGACTTTTGTATGTACAAGGGTCTGGATAGCCGCCAGGGCCAGGCGTTTAGTTTCCCTCGTGGCTCCCAGGTCATCCGATGGCGTATCTGCAGCTCTCTAGTCAGTTGGACCCCATGCGTGTTGTTGCAGCACAGCATCGCTTTCAGCAGATCCTGCATTGGCTCTGTCTCTCCTCTTCCTCACCTCACCCTCCAGAACCCCATCGCCACAGCCCATGCTGGTTCGCATTGCGAAGCTAGCTCCTGAGTCCCGACAGGAAGCTGGTTCTGTGCCTCGTCCTGTGACTTGGACTTCACGTGCGGCTGATGTGCAGATCACCGCCTTAGCCTGCATGTCTCTCTCCCTGTTGGAGCGACGTGCGCCATTCAAATGCGACGGCAAGGAGAGGCTCTGCGAGGCACGTCAGCTCCGTCAAAGTCGCATTCGGTTCTCGCCTCAGCTGAGAAAGGCTCCTTTCGCCCGTCGCCAAAATGACAGTGTACTTCACGAGGTACAGGAGCGCGCACGTCTTGGACCACCACATGCCAATGGAAGCGGCTGCCCTTGCTCGATAAAGTTGCTGGGGCTTTGTGTGCCACCGTGCAACCAGGGTCAAATAATCCACGGAAGATGGAACAACTCAGCCGTCCGTGTGTCTCGGAAACCAAGGCAAGAGGAAGAATACGGGGAGTAAACATCCAACAAAGGATACCTCGCCGACTTGCATTGAAATGAGCATCTTGCCCCCGAAAATGAATGGCTCCTATCAGTCCGGGAACGGACATGCTGATCAGTAAGGCAGGCGGCTGAAAGGGTCATTCAGGCTGAGATTGACGGCTGCACACCTACACCACATCTTGCCCATTCCTTGTGCTTGTCGTGTTGCGCGGCCCACGTACAAGGCGGTGCAGATCTCACGTCATATCGCATTGGAGCGTGAGTTCGTCGGGAGCGAAACGTTGTTAGCCCATCTGCTCAGAGGAAGCCCTCACGACGGGTTAGGAATCCGCTCCACTTCCGAGCTTCGTCATACGGCACGTCATCTCGAACGGTGGTGTTGAATCGATCGACCTTTTCGGGCTTAAGACCACTGGTCTGACATGTCATGCCGCCCTCGTTAACCTCAGCACAATGGCAAACCTACCAGGATGACAGCAGGCCTATCAAACAAGGTGACAGGCAGTGAGAATTACCGAATTGACAATTATCGAGCATGGCGCTGCAGTCTTGATTCTATGTACTTTGTGCGGAGTACATGTCGTTGAAAATGTTGGTGTTGGCTGCTTGTACACGCAAGTTGTATCGCTGTTCCGTTCGCTCTGTTAAATTGACAGCACCACCTTGATCCACTGAACTGACTCGAAAAGGCTCATCGGGGCCTTTGTTGTAGTTCCTTTTGTTCCCTTCGGCTTTGTTAAGTCGAGATTGGTTGCGTGCGAGGCGCCAAAACCCCAACTATGGTCAAGACCACTAGCGTGGGAAGAATGAATATGAGAATGCTCTGGACGTAGGCTGGTAGTCGCTTGAATGAATCCCCAACTGTGCGGAACGCTCGGCGCAATGCGGGATCTCGGCTGTCCTGATCTACAAGATCTTGGTCGGCCTGCTCTGAGAGGACTGGTTCGGCCTGCTCTGAGAGGACTCGTTCGGCATGCCCAGTGGGAGTGCTTTTGATCTGCCCCGTGGCAGCTAGTAGGGGCTGCTCTACGAGTAAAGTTTCGTAAAGATGTTCCGATTGGGAGCTGGAGATCTCAGTAGAAGAGCTATCGGAAGTGTTCTGCATTCATGCATGGGCATGGGGCCTGTCGTTAGCAAGATGGGTCAGTATCGCCCAGTGGGGAAACCGAGCCGGAGACATACCGGCGCGGACACATTCCGGTGGTGGGCTTGAGCGGCGTGATCGCCAAGGCTCTGCGAGGTTGCGTCGTTGCCCTGTAACGCCGCCAGAGGAGGAGAGTGCGCACTGAAAATCGAGATATAGTCCAGTGGGTCAATTTCTTGGGGGATAGCGGATCTCGCTCCGGACGAACCGGCGTGTTCACTGGCAGCCTTTGCGTAGGCCGTGTCAGTGACTTGTGCGAAAGCTACCCCTGACGATGGCCGAGATGAAGCTGCACGACTCACCGTTCCTCCTGGGTGAAGGTTGATAGGTCCTTCAGGAATTGAGCTGTCCTCGTCCTAAAGGCCGGCAATGCCATCCTAATCCTCTTGCCCGGGGGATCCTCGTGATGACATGGCTGCTTAGATCGAGTGTCCTGGTTGTTGGGGCGTTGGAATGATGCTTGATCGAAAGAGGGCGGCGACGCTAATGTTTTTATAACGATTGTTGCAGCTTGCTTTTGGACAATGCCCGAATCGGTAGAGGCTGGGAGGGTAAAGGACGATGTGACAACGAGGAACAGATTGTATCGGGTGGTGGGAAGAGAAATTTCCATGACAGTGCTGGCTGAAGGCAGTATGGGATTGGCACCTTCCCATCTTCTCTCCGTCTTCACCGGCTCGCCTGATGACTTGTACTCCGTGCCTACTCGCTCCTTCCCAGCCTCGCGACTCAGGTGCGGGTGGTGACACTTGGCAACTGTGAAACCACCAGAAGGTGTTGACGTCAAAACGGCAGGCGCCTGTGCAGGTGAATTTTCATATCAGTTTGACGACATGATACTCCGCTGACCCGGCGGCGGCCACAAGGCAGCACCTTCGGCATATGAACCCGATCCGAAGACAAGACTGACGACTTAGTATTCTACGTATATATCTTTCTCGATGACAGCAGCATACGTCCCTGATGAAGGGGCAGGTGGCCTTGTCGGTAACACCAGAACCAACAAACATTGGCTATTTGGGGGAACGACGACACTTTTACTCTATCTGTGCAAACCAACGAGTAGATGCAGGCCAAGCCAATGTTGGCTCAAACAGCTGGGGTTCACCACATGGATTTGATAATCAGGTTGAGAGATTCTTGCTGATCAGAGCAAGAGTCTAGCTTCTTGAGACTAGATCGATGGGAGTCCAGGTGTCTTCGGAGGAGGCTAAGTTAGGACGTGCACGCGCTCCCGTCGTGCATGGAAACCTTCAAGCGGGATTGGGTCAGTGCCTGGATTGGGGTCGCCAGAGGATCCTAGCGTTAGCCTTGGTGCCTCCCTGACGATCTGCTTCAAGCGGCCCACACCGCTGCAGATTGATGCAGAGCAAGGCCGGATTCAGAAGCTTTGCAAGACGGGCTCTGGTCAGCCCATAGGTACTTCGTAGTCGCATCATATTACGGGCCAAGCGCGGCGCTGTGCACCTGGTCCCGTGTTGCTGGTGTAGACTCGTGTCCTATCCCTATTCTCTAGAGATTTCGAGACGGACGAGGAGCTCCAGGGTAGGTTGCCAAATTCAAGCTTCAGCCACATCTCACACTACTCCGTCCTTAGGCCATGATGCTCCTGTAGCTGATCACTCAAGACACGGTAGAAGACATTTAGAGTGTGAAAAGGACAGCAAGCAGACAAATCGCAGGCCAAGGTTGCGGCCAACGAAGCCAATGTTGCGCGTTTCCTGGAGGAAGTCTACGGCGTACGCCGCACATCCTTTCAGTTGAGCCTCAGTTGATGCTCTCGCGCGTCAGCACTGCTTGGACCCTTCACCGCCCCTCTCTGGTGACAAGGTTGGTGGGAGCTGGAACTTACTCGTACTCGTATGCGTCTGCCACGAAAAAAAAGCCAAAAAACACATCCACCTACTGGCAATCAGTCCAGTCGTGCCAAATCAGGCGTCTCTCCACAGGTGGCTGGTGCGGAGCGAGCCAAGGCGAAACACAAGCAAAAGCCCTAGCTACTTACCGATTAGGCTTGATCTCAGGTGCTGGGCAGCCAAGAGCAATTCTCCACAGCCTCGGTCGGTGCGCCATCCCTTTCCCACCCTCTCCCTCCTCCCACACCTCCACCACCCGAGGAACTCATCACCACCTCTTTCGACCATTGACGACGACGCTCGGGGATCCAATTGATCCTTCCGCCATCGACGTCGAGATGTCGAAGCCCACCAGCCTCAACGGCAGCGAGAGCGAGTTCGAGTTCATCGAGACTCCCAAGGCCACGCCGCCTTCATTCGAAAAGGAGGAGGAATGCGGTGTCCGCACCACCAAGGTACGTGGCCATTGGCCCCATTGCACGACGTGTCTTGTTCCGTACTGCAACTCCCGAGGCCGTGACGACTCAAACCACAACTGCCCCTGTGTCAACGGCACCCCAGAAGACGACCCTGCCCTGTGCTTCTCTCGTCCGACCAGGCGCTAAACTGAACTCTTCCGTCTCGCAGTATCTGTCCATCAAGAATGCTCCACTCCCGGCCGACGGCCCTGGGTCCGACACCTTCAACAACACTGCCCTGATCGCCCTCCTCGTCGGCGTTCCCTTTTACCTCAGCTGGAAGATCGGCGCCGGGTGGAAGACGTTCGTCTTCTTTGCCCTCATCGTCGACTTTCCTCTCCTGGCAGCATACTGGATCGTCGTCTCCTCCATTAGCCCCCGCCGCAATGAAAAAGCCAAGCTCCCCGGCCGCCCCGTGGAGTTCTACCTGGACTTCAAGAAGGAAGCCGACCGTGCCAAGTACCGTGGCTCCAACAAGATCCCCATGGAGACGTTCCACGAGATGTACTTTGACGGCGACGTCGACTTCAAGGGCGACTGCCTCGAGGTCATGGAGTACCGCCATGACTGGGCTAGCTTCCGCTTCACCATCAGCCTCATCAAGTTCTTCCTCCTCGGCATGATTCCCGAGCTCATCATGCACACCCGCTCACAAGGTACGTTGACACGTCTAGCTGGCGACTGGGGCTTCTCTTGTGGTCCCACTACTCCGCCTCCCCTAGCGCTTAGATGGTTGCACCGTTGTCTAACCGGAACATGCAGACGAGGAGCAGGTCCGTGACCACTACGACCGCGGTGACGACTTCTACGGCTGGTTCCTTGGTCCCCGCATGATCTACACCTCGGGCATCATCTCCGACATCGAGAAGGAGGAGACGCTTGAGCAGCTACAGGACAACAAACTGGCTATTGTCTGCGAGAAGATTGGCCTCCAGGCCGGCGAGAAGATGCTGGACATTGGCTGCGGCTGGGGTACCCTTGCCCGCTTCGCCAGCGAGAACTACGGCGCTCACGTCACCGGTGTTACCCTGGGCCGCAACCAGACTGCCTGGGGCAACAGCGCCATGCGCAAGGTTGGAATCACCGAGGAGCAGAGCAAGATTCTGTGCATGGACTACCGCGATATTCCCGTTCCCCAGGGCGGCTACAACAAGATCACCTGCCTCGAGATGGCTGAGCACGTCGGTGTCCGCCACTTCTCCAGCTTCCTCACTCAGGTTTACAACATGCTGGATGACGATGGTGTCTTCTTCCTGCAGATTGCTGGTCTCCGCAAGCCCTGGCAGTACGAGGATCTCATCTGGGGTCTGTTCATGAACAAGTACGTGTTTCCTGGTGCCGATGCTTCGACGCCTCTTGGCTGGGTAGTGGATAAGCTCGAGGGCTCCGGCTTTGAAGTCAAGGGCGTCGACACCATTGGCGTGCACTACTCGGCTACCATCTGGAGGTGGTACCGCAACTGGATGGCCAACTGCGACAAGGTTGAGGCCAAGTACGGCAAGCGCTGGTTCCGCGTAAGTCATCAAGTTCCGTTTACCGTTGAAGGCGATTATACTGACAGATTGCGTGTTTCTAGATTTGGGAGTACTTCCTCGGCTACTCCACCATCGCCTCCCGCCAGGGCACCGCCACCTGCTTCCAGATCACCCTGGTCAAGAACATCAACTCGACTCACCGAGTTGAGGGTATCGACTCGCAGTTTTCTCTGTCGGGCGGCCTCAAGAACTGCAAGGCCGACCTGCAGGCTTGGGCTGCCAAGAACAACGTGGTTTCCTCCACAAAGTTCCTGTCTTAAGCGCCTTTGTGCGCGCAAAACCCCGGCTCTCTTGGCACGAGAGTACAACTCGAAATAAAAATTACGGTGGCAGCATCTCGTCGTGGACCTGACGAGATACTTGGCGTGTTCTTGGGTACGCGTTTACGAACAGGTCTCAAGCGAACTTGACGAGTATTGAAGAGAGGGTCCATGGGGCGAACTCGATTGCGTAATGAGTGAAGATCTAGTCTGGACAGCTCTTGTTTCGTTATGGCGATCGCGGGCCGCGCTTTAATCTTTAGACGGATGGGGAGAAAATGTACTCGGGATATGTGTCGAGTATTGTACAAGCTTGCCGCCGTGGGCGTGCCGCTGCGAGCTGGAAGAGTAGTGCGCAACGGGTGGTAATAGAGCACCGGTGCTTCAGAGCAAGTCCGCCATGGCTTGGGCCGGACTTGGGTGTGTTGCCCACGCCTGGCTCCATGCCTGACTATGCCACTGGTTCGTCTTAATAGACATGATGTTGGAAAAGAATGTTGCTATCTCGTGAATATTTGCTGAAAATGTTGGTGTTTAAAGTGGCGGGAGAGGGTCATGTTTGTGTTGCCGAGGTGGTTGCAGATGGACGGTGATGCGGCGTGGGGTTGCTCCCAGTTCCAACGCGTGACTACCCACGTATCCGACTTCACTTCAACATCGCAACTTCAATACCCCAGCCGGCTCACTCACCTTGCCGCCAATTGCAACACCGAGCTGCGCGCGGGAGTCACTGGAGCTGAACTGACCAGGCTGAAGCATTTGGACACATTTCTCTTGGTTCGGTGGCATTGCGCTTCTATCCATTGCGCTTCTATCCATTGCCGGTCTTCCAAGCCTGGCTGGCGGTGACCCCACATTCGGAGTCGAAGGGCTCGGAAGATCGCTTCAACAACATCCATCATGAGAGGGGGCAATCCAAGGCCAGCGCTGGCAGCGTGTCGCCTTTGCCAAGGGTCGGTGGCACGACGACGGTGGTTCTCGGCGGCAGCCTCGAGCAGCACCGTCGCCGACATCGAGGCCCTGACGCGCCATCCGGCCAAGTTCATCCCCGACTACCTCGTCCCCATGCCCTCGCACCTGCTCAGCACCACCCTCTCCGACCTCGTCGGCGCGCCCTCCGCCTCCTCGCCCGTGGTGCAGCGCCCGCCGTGTGCCCTCCCGCAGGGCCACCACCTCGTCTACTTCCCCATCCAGACGCCGCCGTCGGCGCTGGCCGCGGACGGCGCGGACCCGGACCACGGGCCGGGGGGCGCCTTCGCGCGCCGCATGTGGGCCGGCGGCGAGGTGGTCTTCCGGCGCGGGTGGCGCGAGAGGCTGGTCATGGACGGGAGGGCGTGGGGGTGTAGGGAGGGGATTGAGCGCGTCGACGTCAAGGGGCCCGAGGGGGGGGAGAAGGTGTTTGTGGATGTGTGGCGGAGGTATGGGCTGGGGCATGAGGTCGCGGAGATGGAGTACGACATCGAAGAGCGGAGGACGCTGGTGTTTATGCGCAACGAGGAACAGGTCTCTCCGCCGAGTCCCCGACGGCCCATCAAGTGTACGTCGATCCTCATCCCCTCCTCGCCACATGGCTAACACGGCGTCAGACCCCCATCCGCCAACATTCTCCGCCTCCCTGCTCCCCAGCCCAACGCACCTCTTCCACTTCTCAGCGCTCACCTTTAACGCGCACGCCATCCACATCGACCCCTCGTACGCGCGCGCCACCGACGGCCACCGCGCGCTGCTCGTCCACGGGCCGCTCACCCTCGCGCTCATGCTGCGCGTGCTCGCCGCCGCCGCCGCTGGTGCCGGCGACGCGGGGCGTGCCCCGGGGAAGGTGAGGCGCATTTCGTACAGGAACTATGCGCCGCTGTATGTGAACGAGGAGATGAGGGTCTGCGTGAGGGAGGTGGATGGCCGGGACTGGGACGTTTGGGTGGAAGGGCCCGGGGGGCTGGCTGTCAAGGGGACGGCGGAGATGGAGGACTGACGGGGAGGGTGTGGATGTCGAAAGAGTCGAGAGTTGATACCCAGAATCACCAGAGGAAAGAGGATGATATCAAATTCGATTCAGCGTCAGACGATGTAATAAAATACAAAATTCGTGCCCCTGTCAAGGTAATTATTCAACTCTGGTGCACCACCCCCGCCACACATTCTGGCTCTATATACAACCAACGCCGCCCAGCTCGTACAGTTATCAACGACAGCATCTAGTCCGCCCAGCCAAACACCTCACTGATGGACAGCGTATTGCTCCGCAAGCCCGTCAGGGTCACCAGCACAACCACCACGTCCAGCACGAGCAGCAGCACGCCCGCGAGCATGAAGCGCGGGTTGAACACGCGGTACAGCATGAGGTGCCGCCGCAGCCAGCCCGCCCAGCTCATCGTGGCGAGCGCCTCGACGGCAAAGTACGCGACGAAGACGCCCGCGGCGCGCGCGACGGCCTCGAGCACGCCCTTTTGCTTGGACCCCGTCTTCCACAGCGCGAGGAGCGGGACGCAGGCGGCGGCGAGGATCTGGCCGGCAAAGGTGTTGAGGACGACGACGAGTGGGGACCAGGGGTAGCGGATGGCGAAGAGCGGGATGAAGGCGCTGTCCCACTGGATGCTGGAGAGGACGGCCTGGTGGCCCGTCTTGAAGAAGTAGAAGTTGCCGAGCATGGCGAGCATGACGGGGCCGATGGTCTCCGTCTTGAGGCCGTTGAGGTCGAGCACCTCGGCGAGCGAGAGCACCTGCCACAGCATGAGGGCGAGCGCGCCGGAGCCCATGGGCTTGGAGAGGAGGAGACAGGCGCCGAGCACGTTGATGGGGAGCATGAGGTAGCGCGCGCCGAGGGCGTTGGCGTACCCGAGGATGGCGACGCGCGCCTGGCCCGCCCTGGTGGTCGTGGACACGACGGACACGCAGGGCGGCGACCAGACGAACGCGGTGGTGCCGGCGACGAGCGCGAGCGCGAGGCCCAGCTGCGCGAGGTAGACGCCCACGGTCTTGAGCGTCCCCTTGGGCAGCCTGCCGGCGAGCCAGGCGCCGTTGTCGGCCGCGTCGACGACCCAGTAGACGGCGGCCATGAACAGCCCGGTCCTGAAGACGTAGCCGATCCAGGTCGGCGCGAGGCCCTCGTACGACCTCGTCGGCACGAGGAAGGACTTGACGATGGAGGGGAGGGCGATGAAAACGACAAAGGGGATGGCGAGCTGCCACGGCGCCGACGTAGAGGACGTGACCGAGGCGTAGTAGGTGGATGTGCAGTACGGCATCTGCTCCTCGCGGCAGAGCTTTGAAAAGGAGGCCAGCCGGCCGAGGAGGACAAAGGCGACGGAGTGGTAGATGGCCATTGTGCGGTCCACCTTGGATTCGATGCGGAAAGAAGAAATGGCGGTTGCCACGCCAAACGTGGTGATGAAGAAGAGAAGGATGGAGTCCTCCCAGATGGTATACGAGTTGGAGGCGAAGCCAATCGAGTGGCTGAGCGTAAAGACGACCGACAGCCAGCCCCAGAAGTTGCGCGGGAGCAGGTTCAGCAGCGTCTTGCCGCAGTCGTGGAGCGACGTGCCCACGCTCGTCATCATCAGCGTCATGACCAGCGCAGCCAGCCCGTCCATGGGCTGCCGGCGATAGACGGCCGCGAAGATCAGGGTCCCCGTGACGAAGAGGAACCGCGTGTCCCAGAGCCCGCGCAGCATGTCCTTGTGGTAGGACTGGTCGGCATGGGACGCCGTCTCGCCCTTGGCGAAGTCGATCAGCTCGAGCTTCTTCTCGGCGTAGTCGAGCTCCACGTCGTTCATGACGACGAACTCGTCGTCGGGGCTGCGCGACGAGTACATGAGCAGGAGCACGACGCCAAAGGCGGTGACGAAGACGCCGGCGACCATCCTTGGCACGTCGAACCGCGCCCACAGGCCCTTGCATACCTGCAGGTTCTCTTGCTGGAACTTGGCGAACGCGCCGTAGGTGTCCTGCGGGGACATGCCGCCGGCGTTGGCCTGCGCCCACAGCGCTGCGGGAGAGTCGGCCTCCGAGCCCTGGGGGATTCCACGGGCGTCAAAGTACGACTTTTGGTATCTCTCGATACCGGCGGAAGCCATGCGCGACACCGCAGCTAGGTTGGCCCAGTCGTTGCCCTTGGGTCCGGCAAAGGCTTCCTCGATGGGATGTCCCAGGTTGTTGTAAGGGATCGGGATGCCCAGGAGCAGTGCGAGGGTCGGCACGAGGTCGATCTGGTTCACGGGTCGGATCTTGGCCGTGGCCGGAGGCGTCACAAAGTCGGGCGACGTCCGCCCAAAGACCGGCTTCTTGGAGTACATCCAGAGCGCCGCCTCCACCTCGTCGTCGCTCTCGCCCCCGTGGTCGCCCTTGCTGTCCATGCCGTGATCGCCCATGACAACCAAGAGCGTCTTGTCGTCGATGGTGGCCGTCATCTTGCGGATGAAGTCGTCCATCTGCCGTAGCTTCGCGTTCATGGCAGGGTGGTCGGGCCCGTACCGATGTCCCGCGTGGTCCACGCCCAGGCCGTGGCCGATGAGGACGTCCCATGCGCCCTTCTTCCCAGTCTCCATCAAGGGGAATATGTTGTCGATGACGCCATCGTCGACGGTGTGTAGATCCCACACATTGAAGCTGTCGTAGGCCTTTGATATGTTGGACTCAAAGTAGTCCGGGAAGAGAGACCACCAGGTGTCGTCGCCCAAGTGGGCAATCTTCTTGCCCGCGTTCCTCAGCTGCATCAGCAGGTTATCCTCGTCAATGGCGGTCCCCGCAAAGTTGCTCCCGGCGTCGATAAACGTGGGCAGCGTCCCGGTCGTCAGGCCCTTGAGCCTCTGCAGTGTCGTTGTCGGCGGGTCGGCGATGAAGGGCCGCAGGAAGGCATTGCGCGGCGAGCCGACGGCCGTCTCGTGCAGGAAGGGGAACGCATTGTGGAACTCGTGCGCGCCGGCTGGGTCCCTGGGCACGGTGAAGTCGTACCGCAGGGCGTCGATGATGACCACGACGGCGCGGTCGAACGTCTTGGGGTGCCAGCAGCCCTTTGCCACGCTCAGCGGCGCGAGCTTGCTGTCGATGGGCGGCGCGGTGCAGTTGGACTTGTCCTCGAGCACCAGCCGCGTCAGCAGGAAGCCGCTGGTGAAGAGCCAGATGCCCACGGCGTGGATGACGAGCAGCCAGGTCCAGAAGGCGACCGTCCACCGCCACCGGCGCTCGTAGGCCGTGTGTCGCTGCTCGTTGAGCCGCTCCCGCTGCTGCTCCAGCGCCGCGGTCCTCTCCTGTTCAGTCGGCAGACCCAGCCGCGCCGCGTCTGCGTCCTCGGCCTCCTTTGCGCGCTTCGCCTGTGCCCATTGCTCTGCGAGGGCTCTGTAGTCGGTCTTGGGCGACGCTGGCGACGACGACGAGCTGTCCTTCGGCTTCGGCTTGGAGCTGCTGCGCGGCGGCATCTTTATCGGCGTGTCGCGGTCGATCCCAGAGCCATTGGCTGCCCTGGAGCTCTGGGAGGCGTGTGAGGAAGACGAGGAGCGGACAGCACGGGTAAAGGAGCTGCAGAGGTCCCGCGAGACGAGAACTTTGTGTGTTGATGGTGGATCTTGGTGGACGTGGCGTTGCTGAGCTGGCTTAAGGGAGTGGAGTGCGCATCACAGCCGCGGCACCTCGTCCGCGATACCCCCACCAAAGGAGAGCACCAGGATGGGCAACTACAATCAGAAAAGAGCCTCGCGATTGGCATTGTCTGATTCATTCCTTGTTCAAATGTACATTTCATATCCTCCATAGCTATACTTATTTCATGACCATAACATAACCCTCGTCTTTGATGTTCCAAAGCCTGCCACGCAGATTCAATATCTCGAGGCACCCTCGGATGGCATAAAATGTTCCCCCTCAAAACGCCAAACATGTCCCGATATCCAGACAGCCACCCGCCTTCTATGCACCCATGTCCAACCCAGAGGAAAGCCAGCTCAGCTCATGGCTAGTCAAACATGTCCACTCCAGAGGGCCGGGTGGTGCTGCTCGCCGCTGTTCTGCGTTCTTGTCGCCGTCGGCGCCTCCTGTCGTCGGCGCCCACAGACTCTGGACCCTTGTCCGCGCCGCTGGGCGACATGCTCATTGCGCTCCACGTCCCGTGGCTCTCCGGACTGCCCAGGCTAGAGACGGTTTGTCCGGCCATCGGCGCGGCGCCTGAGGGACCAGCCTGTCCCGAGTAGTAGGCCGAGTCCTTGGCTCTCCTACCACCCTTGGCGAATGCTGGATTCGGGGGAGAAAGGGGCGTCAACTCGTCCTCTCCTGTTCTTCTCTCTGCTGCTCTCTCGGCCGCCCTCTCTGCTGCCCTCTCTGCTGCCCTCTCGGCCCTTTGCTGGCTCGAATCTCGTCGATACCGCTGGCCGTAGCTAGGCGAGTCGAGGCCCGACAAGCTCGTCTCCGACTCCCCTCGACCTCTCGGCCCGCGCGCCGCCATGGCTTCTTCCTCGGTCAACCGTCGCAGCGTCACATTCCGGTCCCTATCGTCATGCACTTTTAGTTTGACGCTGACGGGCTGGCTGCTTGGCGAACCGTAGCGGTCTCTGTCGTCCCGATGGGTGTGATCCTGGCTCGCGGCAATACTACCCGCACGTGCTGCCGCTACCGCCGCAGCTCTGTCTCCTGCTCTCCGTCGTCGTGATGATGTCCGTCGTTGAGGCGCGCGGCTGTCTCCGGATGACACGAATGACCCTTCGGCCCCAGAGTGCAAGATGCCGCGAGGGTCGGGAGGCATCATGGGCATGGAAACAGGGTCGTGCCTCGACCTGGACCGGGACCGAGAATGGCCGCCAGGTATCGGCACTGGGGTAATTGGCGGCACCGCCCCAAGCTGCGAGGGAGGCATTGGGGCGCCGTATGTTCCCACTGCAGGTCGCGTCTCGACTGAAGACTCGGTGACTTCCGACATGTCGGTGTCCCTCGCGAAGCCGGTAGGCCGTCGGACGGGGGTCCGGCGGGAGTCTCTTCTCGATGGAGAAGGGTATCCATCGCCAGTGAACCGAGACACTTGCGTCCCGGACCGCATATCCTCTTCGTCTCGTAGTCTGTCTTCCTCCTTCCTTGCTCGTCTATCTGCCATCTTCTTGGCGAACCACCCCATTCCCAGCCCAGACAGAATGCCCTTGGCAACCCCCCCGCCGCTCGGCCGGTCATCCACCGGGCGGCGAGACGGGCTCACGTAGGACGAGTAGTCGGATTCTTCAAATTCATGTCCCGAAGGGCCCCGAGCGTGCATTGGGCGCGGCGTGGTAGGACGTCGCGGATCTCTGCTCTCGGCGGGACCTCTGGCTTGAGCCATGGCCACTGGGTTGGCCGACGGCGGCAAGATGGATGTGTTGGTTCCGTCCCGAAGATCTCGTCTGTAGTTGTCGGTAACATCGCTGCTGAATTCGCTCATGGACGGAGCACCTCGTCCAGATCTGTGTCGTCGAGGGGTCTCGGTGGACACTGCTGAATATTCCTCATCGCGTCGACTCTGCCGTCGGTTCATGAAGCCCGAGACGAGTTTGCCGGCGCCTAGAGCTGCGGCAGCACCTCCGAGTACCTTCAATATGCCGCCGCCGCCGCGCTTCTGTGGAGCCAGCTCTGAATATTTCTCGGTGAGGCGGCTGTCAGACCCGCGCCTCGAGGGAATGACCTCTGGTCCGCGACTTCGGCTGTAAGACCGCGATCGGCTTCGGCTTCGGACTCGGTCTCGGTTCTTCTTTGGTCGCATCAGCGCCCAGATGCCGGCGCCGGCAGCCAGCGGACCGACCCACTTTGTCCATCCTCCACTATGTGGTCTCGGGTCTGCTGAGAAGTACTCCGACTCTGTTACTCGTGTGCGACCTGCCTCTGAGCGAGTGCCGCCCATGTAAAACTCGCGGCGCCCCTCCGACCTGTAGCTCAAGATGAAGTACACGAGGACAAGAAAGGCCATCCAGAGCGCAAACAGGATGAAGAGGTACTTTGGCGACCCGTACAGCGTGAGTCCCAAGGGTACCTGAACAATGCCCAGTAGTGCAATGGTGCGCCCAGACCACTGGTGGATCATGATGCGCAGCGATCGAATCTTGGTGATATGGCGGATCAGGCGGCCTCCGACGAGTTGGAGGATGAAGAGCACGAAAATAGCAACCCCGATCCCATGGTGTGGGTTCGACAGGTTCCGTTCCGGCCCAACTGCAAAGAATCCCAGTATAAAAACAACCAGCAGCATCAGGCCAGCAAGCACCTGCAGCTGCGCATGGTAGACAACTGCGTAGCCAGGCTGTCTCGAGTAGAAGCGCACCATCATAACCGATACGGGCACGAGGAGGAGGAATATCAGGGCACCCATGACGGCGTGGGCCAAGACGATGCGATGGTATTGGGGGAGTGTTGAGAACCTGTTGGCCATGCCTGCAACAGACGCGTTAGCTTGTGATGCAGCTTTTCGATGCCACCCTGATGGGGTGTGTAGCAGCCTCACCATTGTATTGCATGGTGTCAAAGTTGGAGCCTTGCAGGTTGGGAAGCAAAAAGGTATTCTTGGAAAAGTCCCAGGTCCCATCGCCGACGCTCATCGTGTTCGAATCGTAGGTCACGGCGCCGGGCGCCGAGAGCTCATCTGGTGTCGGCGCCATGACGGCGGCGACGGGCGACGGGACGCCGCGTTCCAGTCAGCACGCGGAGGCGGATCTTGCGATCCGGCGAGGAACTCGGTATGTGTGCCGCCGTAAGGCTTGACGGCGGTGATTCTGGAGCGCACGGAGAGGAATGCGGGCCCCGCGCAGAGGCCGACTCTCGGGTCTTGCGGCTGGTATGTGAGATCGCAGGTTGCGCAAACGAGAGTGGGTGGACACCGCTATGTTGGTTTGGTCGGGTTGCGGGCGTCTCGATGCTCGCTAGATGCTCGCTCTTGGCGTGTTAGGACGCCATTGTTCGCCCGCAAGCAACGGAATCGATATTCCACGATGTTTCTGCAAAGGGGAAATGGGCTCTGTGACACGCCGAGTTGTGAGACCCATGCCAGCTGGTCGGTCTGCCGCAGCTGCTCGAGTCGACCCAATGCTGAATTGCCGCTGGCGTGGTTGCGCGGGGCGACGAGCCAGGCTTGTACTGTATACCCAATCAGAGGCGTTGATAGAACGCTTCTGCGGGTCTATTGTGTGAGCTGGCAGGCCCACCAGCCTAAAAAGGCAATTCAGCGGCGGCGTCATTGATGAGTCAACATACAGCTCCCCCTCGCACATACAGCTCGGGTCATTAGGTATCAACGAACATCCAATCACTTCCTCTTGCCATTGTCATCTATTATTGCTAGAGAGTAGGGAGATATCTCAGGACCGGCTCAATATCACCGATGCGATACGACATTACGCCTTCTTGCATTCGATCACGGCAACCTCTGAGCCCGGAGTAGGGTGTACCTTGGCAATCTTCAGCCCAGCACGAGACGCTATTGCAGCGAAGCCCCCAAGGGGCCGCTCTTTGCCTCCGATGGTCGCCATCCAGACGTCGTTGGCAGCGGCGAATGGTGCCGGCGGGTTGTCCAGAACCTGCTCGACAATGAGGAGGCGGCTGTCCGGGGCCATTGCTTTGCTAATCTGCTCCAGAATCTCAACGCAGTCGTCGTCGCCATAATCATGCAGACACCGTCGAATGTAGTACACCAAGGCACTTGGCACAACGTTAGCAATGGGCAACACTCGCCACTTTGCTCCAATTTCCGCTGGAGTTTTGGCTCACCTTTCACTGGCTGCTCGCTGTGAAAGTCCATGGCGACGAACTGAGCCTCCTTGACATCATCTGTCGCTTTTGCTTTTGCCTCCTCGACTACTGCCTCGAGATCTTCCAGGACGCAGCGACTCATCGACAAGCCTGGGGTCGCCTTCACAATGGCTTGCAGCGCGTGGCCGGCGCCGCCTCCGACATCGACGACAAGAGCCCTGTCTCCTGCACCCGACATCTTATCGAGGATCCAGCTGAAGTCGTACGACCCCGTCATTGGCATCCTACTGCTCATGGCGACCATGCTGGCCATGAAGTTCGCCTTCCTCTCGGGGAAGCGGTTCGTGTGCTCCCAGACCGTCAGATCCGGATCACCGGCTGCAAAGGCAAAGATTGTCTTGTATCTGCCAGCAGGCTCCTTGAGGCCGTACTCTTCGAAGTACGCTGGCATGGAGAGCAGAGTCCGCATGTGCTCGTCGAAGCTGTTGGGACGTCAGCTTTGACCGCGCCTTCAAAGCCACGTAGTTGGATGTATCTCACCTCATCTTCACAATGGCAGCCATCGGACTGCCGGAAATAAATGCTGCACTAACTCGAGTGTGGGCAACTTCGTCGTCACCGACTTGCGTTAGTACGCCCGTGGAAACAAGAACGGCTGCCAGGCGAGCTGTGGTATCCGATTAGCCATCATCCGAGGCTTCAATCCAGTTGGGGCGCTCACTTATAAGAGGGGCTTCGGCACCAATTCTGGCAGCCAAGTCCGAGTACGAAATGGAACCACCCGACGGGATAGCTTCAAAGACGTTCCAGCCGATGAAGAGGCGGATGGCCGCGAACTGAACCAACGTGACCATGGAGTCCATAATCGGGTCGGCAGGCTTGAGGACTTTCAGCAGCGCCTCAGCAGACTCGACCAATTTGGATCGCTCTTTATCAAGGCTTTCAATTGATGCAGGATTGCTCTGAATGCTCTTCGCCGTAGTTGCCAGCTGCTGAGCTAGAGAATCCATGTGGTCTGCCATGGACTTGGAGTCTAGATCCGAGTTGCTTGCAGCCATTGTGCGATGACAAATGTATTGTAGCGGAGGATATATTGGAGTATCGGATACGACCGAGATATGTAAGAGATGTAACTTGCAGATCGAGCAATATGGGAGGGAGGTGGGAGCGCTGCTCGCTCTTATATATCTCCGAGCTCGGTGTCTTTCAAGCTCGGCCCAAGTTGGCGACATCAAGTCCGACAACCTCAACAGCTCTCAAGGAAGGGACTCCACCGCAATTATTGTATCGAATCAAGAATCAATTCCAGCAACATCAGTCATTGGAATTCAGGGAATCGGCCGGCTTGCGTGGAGCCGACGTCAAGCTCGGGGCACTGGTGGTCGGACTCGGGGCCGGCCTCGGGAAATTGTCGGGGAACGGGGATAAGAGCAGGAATTTCCCGAGTCCCGATCGCAACGCTCCAATTCGACCTCACCTCACTTCACTCACGAATCCGACATGATGAAGAAACGTACCGCTCCACCTCTGAGCGAAACAGATTCGGCGCGGAAACGTCGACGGCCGGCCAAGTCCTGCGAGCCGTGCCGCAACCGCAAGGTGGGTTGTGACCAGGCATTGCCCTGCGGACCGTGCCAGCGAGCGCGCACCCCGATCAAGTGCTTTTACCGGTCTGAAAATAACGACGAGAGCCGTTCGCGAGATGGGAGCTTGGCGAAGACAACTTCGGCTCGGCCGTCAGAACGGAGCCGTCCTGTCGCTATCACGGCTCCGAATGCGGCTGCGGCCACTGGCTCATCTGAGCGGAGTGTATCAGCGGGCGGCCATGACGGCACCGAGGATCTGGCGTCCCGGGTTCGCACGTTGGAGAGCCTGATACAAAAATACCAGAATGAGCGCTCGCAATTGCCGCAAGTCGTTGACAATCGTCCTAAACTCCTTTTGCGGAACAATCTGGAAAAGACGAGAATGTTTGGGCGAAGCCATTGGATGTACCTTGCAGAGACATTGGTTTGGCATCCCCCGTCGCTCGTGCGGGAGTGTCTTGGCTAATATGCCACGATAGCCAACTGACATTGGCGCTGTCGACAGCCGCGACGCCGACCCCGAAATTCGGGATCCTGACCTCGGCAACCCGGAGGTAATGAGCCTCTTTGGAAAGCTGCGAGACGCACGGCGAGCCTTCAAACTAGAGAGTGCCGGCCCTAGTCGACCATTTGCAGAGGACTTTGCGGCGAGTCTGCCACCTCAACCCATCTGCAGAGACCTACTTGATTGTGATCTTCAAACGTTTCAGCCCATTTACCGGATTGTGCACCGTCCCTCGTTTATGGGCGACTGGAATCGATTCTGGCAAGATCCCGAGTCAAACGCGACGCCGCTTCACTTCCGGATGAAACTGGCCTTGGTGCTCGCTATAGGAAGCACATTCTACAATGCCGACGACGCCACCGACATTCAGCAAAAGGCCAGTTACTGGGTCTGGCTGGCTCAGGAGTGGATCGCAGGGCCAACGGAGAAGGCGACCCTGAATCTGGACGGACTGCAAGTATATTGTCTGTTGCTGCTGGCCAAGCAGACAACGCGCCACTCGCCGGGGCCGACCTGGATATCAGCTGGGTCGCTGCTGACCATGGCAATGTCGATGGGGCTGCATCGCGACCCCGGCATATTCCCCTTGCTGACGCCGATGCAAGCTGACATGCGGAAGAGGCTGTGGGCAGCAACCGTGGAGTTGACGGTGCTGACCCTCGTTGACTCGGCTGTTCCTGTGCTTCTGTCTGCTGAGGACTATGACACCCCTGCACCCCTCAACATTGATGATGAGGATCTAGATCAGGACACAAAGGAGATGCCAACTGCAAAGGCCGGGCTCACGCATGCTTCCTTACAGATAGAACTGTTCGAGTCACTACCACTGCGCCTGGAGGCTGCACAACGCCTGAACGGGCTCAAGGCGGAGCATAGCTACGAAGACGCTTCGAAACTGAGCAAGCGACTACGGAACTCTTGCCGGAAAATGGCGGCCTTTTTTCGCGACAAGGCACTGGCGGGCCATCATCGTTCATGGGATCTCACAGATTTCCACCAGGGATTCGTGGATATTTCCTTTCACAGGTATATCCTTCTTCTTCACCAGCCTTTCATGATCAAGTCGCGAGACCATCCCGAGTTTCATGTCTCGCGCAAGATGTGCGTCGAATCAGCAGAAACTATGGCATCTTATGCAACTGATGCTGCGAGCGATCGTGTCGCGTGCAAGCCAAACCAGTTGTATCTTCTCGCAGCAGCAGGTCGGGGCTCCTTCAAGGGCCCGTATACGCTGCATGTCATCCTCGTGCTTTGCCTAGAGCTTTTCCTGCAGCTCCAAGAGCACGGTCCAGGGCATGAAGCTGGTGACCGCTTGGACGAGATGCACAAGGCCTCGCGAGAGCGTCTTAGATCGCAGCTGGAGACCATCTTGAGGCACAGTCTCGAGTTCATTGGTGCCGGCAGCGTGAGCATGAAGAGCTACAATTTCTTGGGTGCGGTTTTGGCGCAGATCGACGCCATTGAGGGGGGAAGGAACGCGAAGCGCGCTGCGTATGAAACCATCAAGATGAGTTTGGCGGACTGTGTGCGGATTTTCGAAAGCAATGCCGTTAAGCGTTTGAGCATCAATTCAGCAGCGTTGGAGCGCAGCAACGGTGCGGAAGAACAGCCACCCTCACTGAGCATGGATGCCATGGTAAGTGAATTGAGCAGGATGCCGCCATGCCCATCTTTGCCAAAGTTACGCCGCGCCTCGCTAACACAGCCTTGTAGGATGCCTACATGAATTGGGACATATCGAGCCTGCTGAACATCCCGAACTGGGAGGGTGCATGAGCGAATATGTCCTCGCCGTCTCACCCCCCACCCGGTAGGAGCGTGGCGGTTGGAGGTGCGCTGTCTTAGGCAGCGGACTGGGGACGAGCCGAGGCTTTGCGATTTTTTGGTATCAAAACAAACTCTCATATTAGAAACAGGCAATGTTTCAGAGAACTGATCAAGTCATACACTGTCCGTAGAAAGATGCAAGCGGTGGCCAGGTTTGGCATTGCTCTCACGCGGGAAAGGCGACGGCATGAAGTACGTGGCAGTTGTGAGGTGCCTGACCACAGCCCCAACTGAAGTCTCGGCCTCGGGACCTCGAATGTCATGGCCAGCTTCGGACAGCTGCGGTAAATTGGTTCCAACAGCGAATACTGGGCCAGGACCAAATCCTACGGATACGTGTAGGGCAGCACCGCCGCACCGCCGTTGCAAGGACGTATTACCAGTCTCACCAGGGAACTTTTTGACCCCAGCCACAGGGACGCACAACCTCCCACTGCCACGGAGTACGTACGTACGCCCTATCGGCAAATGCACGGCTCCAGCACAGCCCGCCGTGTGTCTGATGAGCATCACGGCTCCCCCGCGCGCTGGCCAATGCGGACCATGCGCGCCGGGGTCCGGGAGGGAGAGAGCCCAGGGGGAGGCTTTGCCGATGCCGACGTTCCGAGAAACGTGGGCCACGGGGCTGGCGCTAGACGAGGGACACGAGTGCTATCCGTACGCGAATCGCCCAGGAAGAAGGCTTCTGAAGGCATTTGTCCGTGGGGATGTCGAGATAGTTCTCGTGACGGCGTGCCTGGGGGACTGCGTTGGATTGGGCGGCGCCGTGTGCCGCTTTGCAGGGAAGCAGTGCTGTAGTTGGACGCCGCCTGGATCTGGTTCTCGCGGAGCCAGCGAGCGGCGGGCACGGCACACCGCGCCCCAAACCACCCGTTCAGTACACGTACGCACATTCACGCGCCCTCAAAACAAGGGGTCCAGCCCATATTACTCGTACAATCTCGGCTGTCCCGTGCCGGCGCCACCGGGCACCGGACTCAGCCATGCGCGCTTTACTGCATGGAGCAGCCGCGGCGCCAATGATGCTCGCCCGTGGCATCTTGGGAGCTGCCCGCGCTGCTACTCGTACATACGGAGCTGTGCATCCGTCGGCTTATAGCCGTGCAGTCCCCCTCCCTCGCCTTCAGCTGCCGTCTCTCCCGTATTCAATCTTTCCCCCTATTAGCATCGTTGTTGTACATACACGAGGATTGCGCGTCGCACCCAGAAGCCATCGCCATGCCGTCCACGCAACAGCAGCAGATGCCGCAGGAGCCGGCCCCGGCGGCCGCGCCGGAGTCCCGCACCAGCGCCGACCAGCCGGTACGTTTCAGCACCGCCAAGCCCGGGCGGGAGCGCCCCTTTCGTCCCGTTCCTCCCGCTCCGACGTCGCTGCTCTTCGACACGGCTCCTTGCCTCGAAATACAGCACCTTGTGAATGATGGAAGGGCGCGAAAGAGACCATGCTGACGCCTCTCCTATGCAGCGCCCCGTTGAGCCCATGAAGATGGACGAGCCCATGCGCCTGCGCGGCGGCGGAGAAGGCGAGGTGAGTTGGCTCGACCCGACACCCATCAGCCGGCCGGGATGGCGCGAGTTAACGGACGACACACAGGCCGTCTGCTGCGGCCTCTGCGCCGGGCTGTGCTGCTTCGAGTGCCTCGAGTGCTGCGACTGCTGCTAGGAGGCGGCCGACGACCGGATCGCGCAGGTTGATGGGGAGCTGGACGTCAATGACTGTTCCTCCCGTGGAGCTTCGGCGGCGTTGCTGGGTTTACTGTCCGGGATCGTCGGGGATGCGGGGGGTGGGGGGACTGTGATATCGAGTCAATGCGAAAATGATTACTGATGCGATTCACATGCCGCTCCGGGTGCTGAGTTGACGGCTTGCACGCGCAGACGACATGGCGATCAGCAGCGACGGAGCCATTCTGCTGAGGCATCCCGGCCGTCAGCCGCCAACCATGCGTGGCCACTTCGCCGCCGTGCCGCATGCCATCCTTACCTACACAGCTGTCCGAGGAAAGAATGGCCAGGCGCAGAGTTGAGTTGATGAGCCGAGGGAGTCGCGTCGACGCCCGATATGAGTTCTTCCCGGAGCCACAACAATACAGAACAGCGACAGAAAAGCCAGTATGCGGGGCGATACCGGGTGTCACCACTGGCGTCGAGCTGATTGCTCAGCAGCAGTCTCCGTTCTCTGATGCAACAGTGGGCCTACCGATGCACAAGCAAGGCGGAGTTCCTCTCGGACCTACCCGCGTCCTACCGCACAGAGGACTACGACCCGATCGCGCCGAGCCGCTCTGCAACGACCTATCGAGGAGAGCTGAATGTAAAGAGACGGAGCAGGATCCAGAAGGGGCCGCGGGTGACCCCGTCCGCCCTGTCCGCTACATTCTCAGTTCCTCTCAGGCGCAGGTCTTCATTACGAAGCAGATATTAATGCATTCCCCCCTCATCTTGTTATTGGATCCTGATCCTGTTACTAAGAGACGTTGTTGCCTTCTTTGCCCTCTTGTAGCTTTTGCATCCCAAACGCCGGTACAGTGCGCGGACATGGCGTTTCATCCAGTCGTGGTCCTTGCTCTTGTGACTGCGTGCTGGAGATAATAGCTTCATCGTCGTGGGGCTAAACCGCAATCTCTCCCAGCTTCTTGACGACATTCTCGTAATACTTCATCGAAAGCCTCTCCGCCGCCTCATCCGTCGTCTCGTCGTCGCCCGGTCGCAGCCCCAGCTCCGCGCCGCCGGCGAGACACGTCCTCGTCGCCTCCTCAAACTTCTCGCCCATCTCGGCGCCAACGTTCGCGATGCTCCCCTCCGCCAGCAGGCCCTCCCGCACCTGGCGCACGATCTCCTTGTCGCCCCGAGCACGCCGCATGTCGATCCCCAGTACCTCGTCCACGCGCCGCCAGTGCGCGAGCTCCACGAGCATGACGCCCAGGCCGTATATGTCGAAGCTCTTCTTGGACCGCTCGCGCTCCCAGCGCCGGGCAGACTGAGTGTGCGGGTGGCGGTACAAGTCATGCTCGGCGTCGTCGCAAGGCGCGTCTGTCATCTCGTCGGAGCCGCCGGGCCGGGAAAAGTCGAAGCCCGAGAGGTAGGGCTGCCGGTAGTCGACGTGCCCCGTGCGCGTGCGGAAGAAGAGCACGTTGTGGCTGCGCAGGCCCTTGTGCAGCCAGTTCACGGCATGGAGGTAGAGCACGCAGTTGCTGATGGCGTGTGCGAGCTTGACGCGCTCCGTGACACGTGGCTTCCGGACCGTCTTATCCTGGAGGAGCTCTCGCAGGGACACGGGCGGAAGAGTGGTGTGGAGTTGGTCGTCGTCAGGCCGCTCAAATATGAGACCGAGCCGTTTGTCGAGGACGTCCACATCCTCATCGGGGATTTTTGGATCCGCCTTGTCAAAGAAGCCCAGACAGTGAGGCGTCCGGAAGGCTTCTGGCTTGGGGCTATGGTTGAGCAAGGACGCCAGCTTGCGCACTCGATCGATAATGTCCTTTTTTGATAGGGAATCCGGATGCAGCCCGGCGCCATCGTAGTCCTTCCACTCTACCCACACCTTCTTCTTCCCATGAGCCGTCTGCATGAGGGCCTCGCACCGGGGCGTCTCCCAATCGTCCACTTCGGGGTCCAGCTCAATCAGATACCGGGACACCTGGACGTTGCGCGGCTGGCCCGGGTTGGCCAGCTCAAGGAACTTTGCCGCCGCCACGTCGACGTGGCTTGGCATGCCCGACCGAGGGTCGATGGCCTCGTTGAAGGCCTTGAACTTGGCTAGCTTGGAGAGCTGCATGAGTGCATTGATGCTCGCCTCCCGCTCCATCCTGGACGTGCGCGAGACGCCAATCTGGGCGCCGCCAGCGTCTAGCTGAGACTTCAGGGCCAACACCAGGTGGTTTAGATCGGCAATCTTGTGGTGCAATAGAAGCACGCCCCGGTTGGTGTCCTGGACGGTGTGTCGGATTTCGACCTGCAGGGAATGGTCTAGAATGTTGGTCATGTTGTCATTTAGGGCGGAGAACTTGGCGAGGAGCTTCTCAAAGGCTTCCTTGTCAAAGGACGCCCACCTGAGGCGCACCCAGGCATCTTCCGACTTGAGCTTCAGGCCGCACATGGCCTTTCTGATGAAGTCCCTCTTCTTGTCCGACATGGGGAAGTTGGCCAGCTTGGCGTCCTTTTCCGGCGCAGAGAGCAGGCCGTCGTCATCGCGGACGGGCTCGAGGTTGTTGTGCTTGCGCTGGTGCGCGGTGAACTCGTCAAACAGGCACTGGACCTGCACCAACAGGTCCAGGACGGTCTGCCGATGCAGATTGAAGATGTTGGAGTTCAGTATCCTGTCGTGGTTGTTGGCGTCCAGGTCCAGCAGGCCGGAGGTTTCGCTCCAGGCGAACAGGCGCTGCTGCTCCATGCGCAGGCGCAGGTTGAGGTACTTGCACCCATCCTCATACCCCAGCGCCGTGACCAGGAGCTGGATGCCTGCGGCAGAGAAGACCCGAGTGTTATCAGAGGTCCCGAGCTCGGCGGGCGGGCGACGACGACATGCCTTGGATACAGCCCGTGTAGACCTGCAGGCCGAGGGAGGCAACGCCGAGGGCCAGCCCAGCGACCGAGACCGGGTCCATGGCTCGCGGGTGGCGGGCAAGGGCTGATTCGCGCTTTATCAGGTGCAGAGGCGAGCGGCCAGGACGCTGAGGGTTGACATTATGGATATGGTGGAGAGGGTGAAAGGTGGGCGACAGGGGCTCGTCTGCAGAGGCGGGGGCGTGATGGGAGCCTGGGGACTGCCTTCTGGAGGCACACGGTCTCGGCCTGGACCCTGAGCGTTGCGTTGCACAACACACCTGCGGTCAGAAGTTGCTCATCTTACTGTTTGGTGAAGCCGCACTGCATCCTGTCTTGTTGTGGCAGATGCCAAGCCGCACTACGCTTGGCCTATGCGTTCGATTGTATGTCTCGTCTCGACCCCAGGAACCAACTCCACCCGGCAGACAATAGCCTAATAGCAGGCACGCACTGCTGATTGCATAGGATCTGTCAGAAAAGGCCCTGCAGCCACGTCGGACTCTATCGGGTTGGGCCCCAGCGGTCGACCACCGCCTTGACTGCCGCAGCGCGCGTTGTGGCGTGACAAGCGCATCGGCGCATCGGCCACAGCCAATGCTCGCGGCCGATTGACTTGGCTGGATGAATCCAGAGCAGAGCGGAGAGACAACAAGTGGTGCGCTGAGGCCGCGGAGCTGAGACAACGGGGGTCAGTGGCCACGGCGGGCTCCCGATGCGTCTGCCGGGGTGATGCCCCGGCCGGTCTGCGGCTGCATCCGAATCCGTTGGCTGCTCGATATTATGTCCAGGCTGTGCGGGATCGTGCGTGAGTGTCTCGGGGGCGGCTGATGTGTGCTCTACAAAGTACGCCTCGTACTGGGTAGAATTTACTAAGCATCTCACGTAGTAGAGGGCCTGGCGATGCATCCATATCCTCATCAGACTGCCCGCGATAGGAGCCATTGCGCAATCCCACACGCTCCACCACAGCGCCTCGAGCTGCCCCAACACCTCGAGATGAGATTGCTGCAGGGAAGAGCGAGAGGCAACAGGCTTTGCCGCAATTGATTGTGGAGTTGTTGGTGCACACGCTGCTGCTGTTGGCCGTTGGCCGCTGCGTGCTTCTCCGCCGCCACAAAACGCACCTTCTTCCCCACCCTCCTCCCCCGGCTCGCATGTTGACTCCACCAACCAGCTCCTCAACGCCGTGTAGGAGGAGTCGAGGACTATCTGGACTGCAGGGGAGCTCACCTCCCACTCGTCCGTCGCCATCTGTCACCATCAGTCGCCCTCAGTCGTCGTCGGTCACCAGCTGGCACCTCATCATCCGCAGCATCGCAGTGCCCGGGCGTGTCTGTGTCTGCACCTGTCCTTCGCGATGCTGTCGCCCGCCGACATCCCGCTGCCCCCCGACGACGTGGACTCGGCCTCGTCGTCGGTCCACCACCCGCCCTCCATGTCCGGGTCCTCTTCAGCGTCGCCAAATGCCCCCGCCGACGCCGACGGCGGCAGGTCGTCGGACCAGAACTCGGGCTGCGATGCCAAAGCCCGCGACTCGACGGTCCCCGCGGCCTGCCTCGCATGTGTGAGTCCTCGCTGATATCAGTCCTCGACTCGTCTCTCGGCTCGGCCCCGGACTGACCTAGCATCTCCTCCGTCGTCTTGCCGTGTAGCGCAGCAAGCATCTCAAGTGCGACGGCCAGAATCCCTGTGCCCGCTGTGTCAGTTCCCAGAGCGAGTGCGTCTACGTCGCCTCGCGCCGTGGCTACAAGGGCCCGCGTCGAGGCGCCGTGCAGAATCCCAACAAGCGCCAGGCCACCTCGCCGCCGGACGTCAGCTCCAGCAGCAGCACCACCGAGTGTCCCATGCTCCTAGGCTCCCGCAGCGGGAGCATCATGACGCACGGCATGGACACGGGCTTCACTCCGCCCTCCATGATGTCCGGCGCGGCGTCCGCCTCCCAGTTCGGCTCGACGCCCGTCGTCAGCAACATGCAGCTGTACAAGTCGTACTGCAGCGTCAACGGCATCGACCCCGTTGGCTTCGCCATGAACCATCACGGCACACTCCCCTCCCACGTCCCCGTACAGAGCCTGGCCGAGCGCTGCATGGACTCTTACTACCATCACTTCTTCGCCTCACACCCCTTCGTGCTCCCCAGAGAGCACCTCATGCGCATGGCCAAGGGCGGGATGATAGAGCCGCTGCTCGCGGCCATGAGATGGGTCGGCTCCATCTTCATCGACGTCAGCCCGTCCGCCCGCGAAAGCCTATTTGACGAGGCTTACCAGCTGATATATGAGTCTCAACGTCGCGACGGCTTCCTCGTCCAGGCCATGATGGTTCTCATCGTCGGGCTAGACGGCAGCTGCCAGCAGGACAAGGCCAGGGAGATCCTCAACGACGTCGAGAGGCTTGCCCTAGAAATCGACCTCAACACCAGGCCATTTGCCACGATCCACGGACAGGGCATGCCCGTGCTCGAGGAGAGCTGGCGCCGCACGTGGTGGGACTTGTTTATCATTGATGGCATGATTGCCGGCGTCCACCGTGTCACCAACTTTCTCTTGTTTGATGTCCCTGCCGACGTGGCGCTCCCCTGCGAGGAACATCAATACCTCTCCGCAGTAAGTTGCCCCGCCCGCAATTACGCCGCCCTTGTTCAGCTGCGCTTACACATTATCGCTCTAGAATATCCCGATTCCGCTGTATCTAGAGGATCTAGAAGACCGGGACTTTTCCGACGAGGACCGCGAGTTCTCGTCGTTTGCATACCGCATTCTGTGCGGCCGGAATCTGGGCAAGTTCATGCGGACCCCACCCATATTTGGGCCCGAAGATGAAAACCTGGCAAGAATCGAGGCGCTGCTCACAAACTGGAGGCTACATCTGCCCCAGACCAAGAGAGATGCCCTGCAAAAGGACGGCAAGCAGGACGAAATGATGTTCCAGGCGCACATGATGATGCATGCCACCTCGATCCTCCTGCACCAGCCACACTCCCAGCTCGACACGACGCCTACGCAAAACATCAACTCGTGCGCGCCGCACCAGATGGTCCCAGCTGGCGACCTCTTCAACACGCACACAAAACACACAATCACATCGGCCTGCGCCATCAGCACCATGATCACCCACCGCGTGCCGCTGTTGTCGCACACGCACTTCTTCACCTGCGTCATCACCCTCTCCTCCATTGTCCACCTCAGCAGGTGGGCGCTTTTCTTCATACCGCACGACGACGACGACCTACGGCAGCAGGTTCGCCTGAACATCGGCGCGCTGAATCGGCTTGCCGGCGTGTGGGCCGCGGCGGACAGGGCCCGGGGGCAGGTGAAAGCCGTGGCGCAGGAAATATACCAGGCCAAGAAGCAGCAGCGGCTGAACTCGCAGTTCTGGGTGGGCCTTACGCAGGAGGACATGTTGAATACGATCGCGACGGACGACTCCATCATCAACGAGATTGAGAGCATGCAGACGTTGCCCAACTTGCTTGGCTAGGATGGGAGGCTGGCGATGACAGGGGACATGTCTCAGGAGCACGAAAAGGCCATTGGGAGTGTACGAATGCGGAAATGCCAAGTCTTTGTCCTGGATATGTCGCAGTTGCAGGCCACATCTATGGTTGAGTGAAGATCCCGGTCCGCCTTGTGAAGTGACGTTGCGGGTGTGGCGCTTCTGACATCCCCAGGTCCACTCTAGCCCTACGGCAATGCAGGTTCATCGTGCTGCTCCCTGCTTGCAGATGAGATTAGCGAGGAATATATGCCCGAAATCGCGTGTCAGAAGCAGCATCATCCTTGTGGCCCGACGGAGCGGATGGTCGCCGACCAGGTGCATGCCCGCTGACGTCGGCCCGTCGGCCACCACCGGGGACGTACGAAGTAGTCGGCGACCGTTTCCAGGGCCCCCCCCCCC